>JARHVA010008033.1:440000-568061 GCA_037957365.1 Torreya grandis | reverse complement strand
TATGATTTGAGTTTTGACTTTTGCAGGTTGTGAACCTTAAAGAGGCAAGATAATTCTCTAGTAATAAGAAAAAACATTTATGTCTTCAAGGTAAGTTATTGCCCCATCTGGATATATGTTATTAAATATCTTTGTAGATAAGATAAAGATAAATATAAATATATTAATGTCCAAGTAATGACCACAAAGGTATGTCAAAGGGACTACAAATTACAAAAATGTGTCAAGACAAGTGAGAAACCAAAAAGGTCTATAAAAATAAGAAAAACAATGCTGAAAGAAATAGTACAAATCAAGACAAAGAGCAACCACACTCAGAGCCAAAGAAACAAAGAGCCAAAAATCCAAGACCAACCACACTCAGATCCAAAGAAAGGATCAGAAGGAATGACCAACCCTTGAGAATCTCTAAACATCAAGAGTGTTATAATGAACTCTGAGAAAGAAGAACCAAGAGGGGTTCCATCAAGAGATTGATATAAATCTCCTAGCATCCAAGTTCGATGAGAAGAAGCTATAGATAGAATTATGACCCAAAGAAGCGAAGGTAGGATGTCTGGTTTATCTTCCAATCCTTTGCCTAGATGGAAAATTCCTCTATGAAGATCTGATGGATCTAATCTATCACCTGATGCTAGGCCTCAAATGGATATGTTGATGAAAACTTGGGGAACTGTGGATAGTGTCTCTAGGCCATAGTGATAGAAAAAATTAATTCCATTCTTCAAATTTTCATGTGTTTATATGATATATCTTTTTAATCTCCACACACTTGCTTTCTTCTCTTCTTTATTAATCTTCACATATCTCACACTTCAACTTCCATATCTTTCTCAACCTTCTATCCACCTTATATAGCCTTTAAAGGCTCTTCACAAAGGAGGCATCCCATTCAAGAGGCACCTCTTCACCAAAATATGTGACCATTGACATTTCCATCAAAATTTTTGTTGACATTTTCATCATCCGTCAAGATTTCCATTGACACTTCTGTCATCTGTTGATAATTATATTGATATTTCCTATATTGATAAGCATCATTAATATTGATCCACCCCCCCTCAGTATTAGTGTTGTTTATCAATTATTATCAGATCAGGTTCCTTTAGGAATAGTCTAATCAATGGGAGGTAGAACTGGGCAACACACATGGCCAATCATCGAGTGCCAGAGGGTTTCTCCACAAATAAAGCTCCACTATTTGATGGAAAAAATTATGCTTTATACAACATAAAAATTAAAACCTATCTAATGGATATAGGGTTTAATATTTGGCAATCGGTAGTAATGGGATACATAACTCTTCAAACCTCACTGACAAAACAAACCAAAAAGAGGGCTAGTGAAAATAATGTGAAAGCTTTAAACACAATATTATGTGGCTTGTCTAAATATAAGTTTGTCAAAGTTATGCATTGTGACATGATAAAGGAGACATTTGATAAACTATAGAATATCTATGAGGAGGACACCAAAGTGAAGCAAGCTAAGCTCCAAACCCATAGAAGGTAGTTTGAGAGTTTAAAAAAGAAAGAACAAGAAAATGTTTAGCCTATCTTCTTCATGTGGACAAAATTGTGAATACCATCAAAAGACTTGGTGAAAAAATAGAAGATCCAATAATAGGACAAAAGTTACTAAGAACTCTCCCCTTACTATTTGATCTTAAGGTTTTGCCAATTGAGGAAATAAAATTTCTAAACACACTAAAGATGGATTAGTTGCATGGAATCCTCACAACATATTAAATGAGGACAGAAATATAAAAATTATCAAAGCACAAAGCAACCTTTAAAGCCTCAAAGAAACTTAAAACTGCAAAACCTAAGTCAAGTGATGATTCAAAAGAATAAGAAGCTCTTTTTGTGAGAAATACTAAAAGAGGATCTAGTAAGTATAAAGGTAAGCTTCATTTCAAATGTTCTAATTGTAGTGAGATAGATAATTTCAATGCTAAGTGTCCTCATGCAAATGATGATAATAGTGATGAAGAATAACATGCTAAGGTAGGAAGAGAAAACCTTCATACAAAAAGAACCATAAGCCAAGTAAATATGAAAAAAAGAAAAACTCTGATAGATATAAGAAAAGCCTCTACACCAAGGAGAGTAACTCAGAAGAAGAGAGTAATGAAAGTATTTCAAAGAGTGATAAATAAGAAATTATCTTCATGGCAATAGAAACAAATAATGATGAAGACCAAATGTTTCTAGAAGGGGAAGAAAATATTGAGGATGAAGAAGAAGTGGATCTAGAAGAACTTGTTCGTGCCTTGAATGAAATAAAGAGGCTTAAGAAAAAGAATTTGAAGAAAAAATTGTAGCTTTAGAAATATGAAGAAGGTGAAAATTTGAAAACAAACATATCTCAAATATTCAAAGAGTCTGAAAAGATCATTTCCATTCTAAAAATTCAATTAGAAGAGGAAAAAATAATTTAGGAGGTAATAAGAGATTAGTTGAAATCAAAAGAGGAAAATTTAGCTAAGCTTAAATCTGAAATTATTGATTTAAGAAAAGAATTGGAGAAGTCTAGTGTTAAGCTAAGAAATAGCTTAAATTTTGAAAACAACATCGAGATCTTGCATAACATTCTTAATATCCAAAATAAATAATTAATCAAGACTGCTATTGGCTATGAGGAGAAACAAAATATTACCAAGGATAATTCAAAAGATGTTGAATCATCAAAGAAGGAATATAAGATTCCTCAAAAGAACAACATTCCTCAAAATGATGACAAAGATGAGAACAAGTGGCATGAGGTTCCCACAAGAAACTTTAGATGATATTTCTATCCAAGGTAGTCTTACATGATTAGGTATCAAAAATCCTTTTATGGCAATTATTTTTATTGCAACAATTTTGGTCATAAGGCAATAGATTGTAAGATTCAGGCAAGGAATAATGGTTGGAATAAAAGTGGTTATGGTTATTCAAATCATAACTAATTTGATGTACTATAATATTAAAATGAATATGATATTGTGTGTTATAATTGCAACAAAGATAGCCATATAGCACAATATTAAAGAGGTTTTTATGTAGAGAATCCAAAGCAAACCAGGAAAGTGGATACACTAGCCAAGTACAAAACAAAATCTACAAAAGTTTGGAAGAAGAAACAAGAGAAAGAGAAAGAAAAATCCATGCTCATTCAAAATACTTTTCATGTGAAAAATGAAGATAAATAGTGGTACATTGATAGTGTATGCTTGATCCATATGATAGGAGACAAGAGCAAGTTCCATTCTTTGAACAAAGTAAGCGGAGGAATAGTAAAATTTGGACACAACTCTACAACAAGGATAATGGGAAAAGGTAACCTTAGTATAAATAATGGGAAGACAAAAATTGAGAATCTATTGTATGTTGAAGGGCTGAAGCATAATCTCCTAAGTGTAAGTCAAATGTTTGATCAAAGACACATCCTTGCTTTCCATCCTCAAGGCTATGAAGTAAGGAATGTTGATTTAGGAAGATTAGTTGTGGATTCAAACAAAACCACAAATAAATTATATGTGCTCAATGAAGTTAAGAAATAAATGTGTTATATGACACAATCAAATGAGATTTGGGATGGCATAGGAGAATGGGCCATATGAATTTTGAAAATTTGGTGAAAATCAGCAATAAGCAGTGTGTGTGAGACATGCCAAAAATCATGAAAACTTTAAACATCATTTACAAACCATGTTTTGATGGAAAGAAAACTAGAGGTAGATTTAAATCAAATGAGTATTCAACAACAAAGACTTTGAAATTAATCCATACAGACTTATGTGGGTCCAAAATGACTCAAATTATAAAATATGAGAGTTACTTTATACTGTTAATTCATGACTATTTTAGAATGACATGAGTTGCTCTTCTAAAGGATAAATCTGATGCATTTGAGAACTTTAAAAAATTTAAAAGCTTTAGTATAAAATTAAATGGATCTAAAGATGAAATGTCTAAGTTCAGATTAAGGGGTTGAGTTCCTCTCAAATGAATTCAATGAATTTTGTGAGGAACATGGAATAAGAAGACAACTCACAGTTGTAAAAACTCCACAACAAAATGGAGTTACTAAAAGAATGAACTGAATAATTTAAGAGATGGAAAGGACTATGTTGAATGAGTCCAAATTGTTAGATACGTATTGGTGAGAAGCAATTAAGGTAGCATTTTACATCCTTCATAAAGGACAAGTTAGAGTAAATAATACCAAAACACCTTATGAGCTATGGAAAGGTAAACTAGCTACCATTAAATACTTTAGGGTGTTCGGAAGTAAATGTTATATTAAGGAAAATGATGAATATTTGGAAAAATTTGACTCTATATTTGATGAAGGTATTTTTCTTGGATACTCCCAAAGGATTCAAGCTTACAAATGCTATAATAAAATACTTCAAATATTTTGGAAAGTGTCGATGTAAGAGTATATGAGTTCAGAGAACATAAGGTGACCACACAAGTGATCACTTAAAAGAATTAGACCAAAATGAAGTTGAAGAATAATTGGAAGAAGAGGAATGGGAAGATACTAAGACACCATAGCGATTTGTTTAGAAAACTCATGGATAAAATCTCATTCTCGATGATAAAGATGATGGGGTGCAAACTCAATAGAGGATTATAAGTACATTTCAGCCAGTTAATTTCTCTTTGTTATAAAAAAATAAAGCCTAAAAATGTTGAAAATATAGTAAAGATGAACATTGGGTCAAGGCCATGGAGGAATAATTGAACCAAATAAAAATGAATGAAACTTGGGAACTTGTTCCAAGACCAAAGGACAAAAATGTGATTGACACCAAATGGGTCTTTAAAAATAAGTTGAATGAAGATGGGGATATAACCAGAAATAAGGCAAGGTTAGCATGCAAAAGGTATGTTCAAGTAGAAGGTATTAACTTTAAATAAACCTTTGCTCTTATTGCTCAATTAGAATCCATTAGAATGTTCTTAGCATATGTTAGTTATAAGAATTTTAAGTTTTTTCAAATGGATGTCAAATTTGTGTTTCTAAATGGCATGTTAGCAAATGAAGAGATGTTTCTGAAAGCACTTGATGATTTGATCATTGCATCAATCTTATTTATGCAATCCAAAAATTGGCTACAAGTAAATGGTGACAACAGTTATGGAGGTTATTAGTTTAGACATTAACTAATTTTACTAAGTCTTATTACATTATTTAACACCCCCTTTTAATGACTAAACTAGAGAAAATTCCAAGTTTGTCTCAAAACTTTAAAAAAAGAATTGAACCAAGAGGTTTAGTCATTAGATCTGCAGTTTGCTCTATAGAAGCACAAAAATGAAGAGAAATGTCACTAGAATAAACCAACTATCGAATGTAGTGATGATGTATCTCGATATGTTTGGTGTGAGCATGAAAAACATGATTCTTTACTAACTTCAATACACTTTGATTATCAAAAAATAGTAGAGTAGGTGTATATGAAGGAAGTTGAAAATCAACCAGAATCCAATGTAGCCAAACTATTTCACAATTGGCACTGACTGTTGCTTTATATTATGATTCAGTGGAAGAGAGAGAAATGGTATGTTGAAGCTTGCTTTGCCATGAAACAACTCCTGAAATGAAAGAAAACATATACCCGATGGTAAATTTTCAAGTATCAATTGATCCTCCCCAATCAGAGTCTATATAACCAATTAATCTGAAATTTTATGTCCTCTAATAAGAATGCCAAAGTTAAGAGTTCCTTTGACATATCACAAAACATGTTTTATTGTTGTCCAGTGTACTAACTTCAATTGAGACAAAAATTGAGAAAGGTATCTAATATCAAAACATAAATCTGGTAGAGTGGTGGTAAGATATATCAATCTACCCACCAACTATCTATATAATGATTCATTGATCAGTGATGAATCATCATGATTTGATAATTTTAGCCTTACCTCCATAGGTGTAGAAGCATAATTACAAACCATCATTCCAAACTTCTTCAAAAGTGTAGTGTTATACTTGACTTGAATAATGAAAATGGAGTGGTTTTGTTGTAAGAATTTTACACCCAAACAATAGTGCAAGAGGCCTAATTTAGTCATATCAAAAATAGTGCAAAAATTTGATTTGAATTTTTGAATCATTGTGTCTCCACCCCCTATGATGGCAAGGTCATCAACATACACAATTATTATCACAATGTCATCATAATTTCTTTGATATAGAGATTTGGATCAGATGGACACCATCTGAATCCATAATCTTGTAAATGCTTATCAATTTTGATGTACCAAGCTCTAGGAGCCTGTTTAAGCCCATGCATAGACTTCATCAATTTGCAAACCAAATGATCATGACCAGGTTCTTAAAAACATTCAGGCTGCACCATGTAGAAGGATGATATTTTGGACATTGGTCATTTTTCAATCTGAAAAATAATTTGTAACTAATAAAATAAAATTCTAAAAAATTGAGCATTTTTCCCTATTTTCTTTCAATTAAACTTTCAACCATTCAAAAAATATCAAAAAATATATCAGATGAACTCATGGGAATTTTATTGGGGACTATGCCCATCCTCATCATTCATTGTTTGGTGTTTCAAACCCTTCATGACTACAAACTCATGCCCTTCAAGATTATTTGTGTGCCCTCCATGTTGGCATTTTTTGTGCCCTTCTTGCAATGCCTATGTAAAATGATTTTAGGGTTTTTATCTTCATGCCCTTCCAACACTGTCATTTTGACTGTAATTTTTGTTTTGATTTTTTATTAGAAGCCTTCGAAACCTTCATCGATTATCAACCAATGACCTTCACTAACCGTATTGTCCTGCATGTACCTTCATTACCAAAAACTTTGTTAGGAGACTCCATGACTATAAAATGCAAAGTATGTGGATTGATGATGACGTAAATCATTTCAACAACCTTTCTATGTTTTATCTCCATGTTTTTGCTACCTTAATGCTTTTTCATGAACCATTATATGATTCTTCACGGGATTCATCACAAGGTGTGATGATGGTGGATGAAAATGTAAGTAAACTATCATGATTTCTCTTCCACAAGACTATGTCTTCTTCTCCACACCTTCAATATCCTTTTCCTCTCATTCATACCCTAAAACTAGGTTTTCCTTGAATGATTAATCACTCATACCGTGTTTTTGGGTTCCTCGAGTGGTGACTCTAATACCACTATTAGAAAATGAAGAGATGTTTGTGAAATCACTTGATGATTTAATCAATGCATCAATCTTATTTATGCAATCCAAAAATTGGTTACAAGTAAATGGTTACAACAGTTATGAAGGATATCAGTTTAGACCTTAACTAATTTTAGTTAAGTCTTATTACATTATTTAACATGGAAAACTAGAAGAATAAGTTTACATTGAGTAGAAGGAAGAATTTTTATTGTTAGAAAACAAAGATTTTATCTACAAATTGAAAAAGGCACTATATGGGATAAAACAAGCCCCCTGGGCATGGTACTCAATACTTGACACATATCTTTTTCAACCAGGGTTCAAAAGAGGAGTAGTAGATAGTAATCTCTACATTAAGACAGAAAGTAATCATTAATTGATTATTTTGTGTATGTAGATGATATTATTTTTGGAGGAGTTGATAGAAAAATGTACCAAGAGTTTGCCAAAAATATACAAAATGAGTTTGAGATGTCAATGCTAAGAGAGTTGTCATTTTTCCTTGGTTTACAAATTTCTCAATCTGAAAAGGGAATACTTATCTCTCAAACCAAGTATGTAAAGGAGATGTTAAATAAGTTTGAAATGGAAGATTGCAAGCCAGTAACCACACCCATGGTTATAGGATGTAAGTTGAGTAAGGATGATGAGTCTCCTAAATAAAATCCAACTATATACAGGTCAATGATTGGCAACTTATTGAACACAATAACATCTAGACCAGATATCATGCAATAAGTTGGTTTAGTTGCACGTTTCCAAGTAGCCCCAAAAAAATACATGTGCAAGCAGTTAAGAGGATATTCAACTATATAAAAGGGACTTTGGATTATGGTTTGTGTTATCCGAGAGGTGAATATTTCACCTTAATAAAATATACAAATGGAGATTGGGTAGGTGATGTGTATGATTGGAAAAACACAACTAGAGGAGCATTTTTTCTTGGTGGAGATTTAGTGTCTTGGTTGAGCAAAAAGAAACCTTTTACTTCCTTATTTGAGGGTAGAATATATATATAGTAGCAGTATCATGTTGTGCATAGGTTCTATGGATGATGTAGACTCCACAAGATATTAAGGTAGAAAATGATGATTCCACTTCTATATTTTGTGATAATACTATTGTAATTATTATTTTAAAGAATTCAGTTATGCACTCCAAAACTAAGCATATTATGATCAAATATCTTTACTTAAGAGAGCAAGTAGATGAAAAAATGTTAAGTTGGACTACATTTCCACAAAAGAGCAAGTTACAACCATGATTGTCTTGTAATTATTGGGATCTGAATAGGAGGTTGATTTGGGTATCGGATGAATAAAGTGTTGTTACCAAGAGGGTAGAAAACCAAAAAAAAACATGTGGTTGAAAAGATAAACCAAATAACTTCCAAAATATTTAAGACCATGTTTGAAGAACTTAGTTTGGAAACCTTATTCATCAACTACCTTGATACTATTCATCACCTTCACTGCCTCTCTAATGTTCTTGTATGTGAATAAATGAGAAGAAGATGGTGGAGGAACAACATGGGTTTGAGGTTGGCTAGAAATATCATAAAGAGTAGATGTGGGATTAAGCTCAGTGAGGCAGGGGGTGGAGAATATCATGGGAGGATGGTATGCCAAAAGATTTTGGGGGAGTGGATGTAGGAAGCTCATAATATCTGTCTCCTTTAAGAAATAAAGAGGCATTTCTTACATCAGAGAAGGAAATGATAGAATGATTTTAAGGTTATGTAAGAGGGGTGAGAATGTAGGAAGGCGTACCAAAGCTAACAGTGGAGAGTCCTGCAATCATCACCATACCAGTTATTCATGGGGTAAGATCTTTTAGATTGATGGGAATTAAATGTAAATCTGGTGTAGTTAGGAAAAAAATTGAGGGTAGCTTCCCAAATAATGGAGGAAAGATGTGTATTTATAATTAACACAACCAAGTGAGAAGAACTGGGGTTATGTAAGTAGAAGTTGATGAATGTGAGAGAGGAAAATGTCAAGATCCCCATCATGAAATTGGAAAGTGGTACATGGTATACTGAAAGAGGGGGTTGTAATAGGAGGGGGAAATTAGCTTGGAGGGAGAAAAAAAGAAGAGCATGGTCTATAAGAGGAATGGGGAAAATATAAAAATGATGAATGAAGGGCAAAAGATTCTGACTAGAGTAGACTAATATGAAAATTTATGTCAAATCTTTATGTCCTAAAGGGAACATATTACCATGTAGTTATGACTATTTTATCTTATACCCATGAATGACTTTGATATTGGGCTTGGTTGTCCTCTTTGATGAAAAATGTATTTCCTATCAATTCTATAGAAATTGA
Organism: Torreya grandis; assembly: GCA_037957365.1. Taxonomy (NCBI): domain Eukaryota; kingdom Viridiplantae; phylum Streptophyta; class Pinopsida; order Cupressales; family Taxaceae; genus Torreya; species Torreya grandis. Next base: position 558,558 of record JARHVA010008033.1, on the reverse strand, counting down.
AATGGGATTCATTATCTGTTGACCTTATTACTCATCTAGATATGTTTAAGAATGAAGGCTTGACACATGGAGAGAATAGGGAGGATGATGATGGTGATAAGAGGTTGTCCTTTGGTGGTGAAAGGTTTCTTGACAACATTTTAGGGCAAGCCTATGTATATACATTTTGTCTTATTTATTTTAATAGGATTTTTGAATTGTTGCTTATTGAAGCACATTAGTGAAGGATATAATAGAAATAGACCCCCAAAAAATGAATTGAGAATCCCTTCTTTCTAAACCTACAGCAAAAGGTGAAATGGTTTATGACCTAAAACTTATTTTTGTGTGACCTAACACCCTATTTGCGTGCATGTAACCTTGAGTTGGGCTAATTACTCCTAGAAGATTCTACAAGGAATATTATTTCCCTAGGAAGATCCTCATACAATTTTGGGTGTATCGATATACAATCCATAGCGATATATCTATAATTTAATGGTAGTAGACACCTTCCCAATAGGACCACCTAAGTGTCCTTATCCTACCTAAGTGTTTGATATTCACAAAATCCTCATATAGGCTATGGTATTCAACTTTCCCTTCTTCAAGCTTAGGATAGCTAAGTTAAATACTTAGGATGAAGCAAGAATTCACTTCTAATTCAAGTTCATAACATGGTTCTATCTAATTCAAGCAATGGCATTGATTTGAATATATTTTATAAATTAAATTGTGCATATACACTCTTAAGAGCCAATTGAAGTTTACGTACTTGATGTATGTGAAAGGGAATGATGGTATTATCCCTAATTTTAAATCATTATACAATGATCTATGTTTATGAGGTCATCGTACTTCATGCCTTCATTTTAGAAAATAAATTAATTGATTATAATTCTTGCCAAGTCAATATTGTTTATGAACAAATATGATACTTTCAACTTATAGTGAAAACATATTCCTATTAGACCATCCTGTAAATAGTCTTATAAAGATTTATATGTCTCTATTATTATTTACATGTCACCTGGTCATAATCATAAGAATAATAAAATTATGCCACTTTATTTTAAAATTGTGAAGTCTTTAATCCTTTAATGAATCCATTAACTTTTAAACTTTGTTTTTGTAGGAAGGTCAACATTGATCGTACTTAACTAGAAATTATGCCAATCATTGCCATGTCATAGCTAAAATACTAACTAGGCTGTATAATCAACTTAAGCATGATTTCATATATCCATTAGTTTTTGAAAAAGTGCACTCAATAAAGGCAACCTTTTGTCATTATATCTCACTATGCATATGTATACTCAAATCTTTATATGCATTAGTTGAATGAAAATAATATGGATTAAAGTTGGAAAAATAAATACTAATATTCTTATAACTAAATTAAATTACAACAAAGGAATTTATGAGACCTTCCTACAACTCATAAATTAAAATACATACTTTAATTGAGTTACCATCTAAGGAGGATGATATAAACTGGTCATTATGATAGAAAAGAAATGATGTTTGTAACTGTTTTGACCCAAATTCATTAATAACTAAAATAAATTAAGATTTCTCCTTCTAAACATAAAACATAATTAAATTGACTAGATATAATTTCATTGAGTAAAGATTCTAAAGATCTTAGTAATAAAGCCTGTTATACTTAGCAATTTGAATTGCATTTTTTTATTGTGATAAAGGTTTTAACATAGAACTGAATTGAATCATAGTATTGTAAGCAACCAATTCTTTCCAATTAATTTACTCATTTCATTGCTTTATGCAATAGAAATGCATTCAAATCATATAACTAGTTATGAAAATAAAGGATCATTCACCTACTAATAATATGTAAGCCAAAGTAAGATGGTAGAATAATTTGTATAAGATGTAAGGTAAATATTAATAATGTTGGAACTAAGTGCCATAACACCCTAAACAAAGTGCACTTGTAGGTATTCCTTATCAATCAAAAAGTAGACTGAACAATCTAATTTGCAGCAAGTGTAAGAATGTGATTGAAATTTATGAATAATTATGTCATAGTAAGGAGTGTAATGCCAATTAATAATGACTATCAATTAATGACAATTTAAGTAATAATAGTCATCCTTATCAAGCAAGGTACAAAATTTACTTATTTAACAAATCTTAATTGATTCCCAATTATCTAATTACAACATATAGTACATTATAAGGTACATTAATTTATTCACCTTAAGCATCCAAATTCCCATATACTAGAAGATGATACAAGAGTTAATAAGCATTTATACTTATACTAAGCAATAAGAACATCTAGGTTTAGCATCATATGAACACACTCATATTTGATACTCACTAAGATTCATAACACAATTCAAGGATTTAAAACATAACAATACAGTTGAAAGTAAATTTTCAATCCAAATATATAATAGAGAAAATAAAGTATGAAAGAATATTTACTCAATACAGCTGAAATGTAGAATTGTAGTAACTAATGTCATATGATACAACACAATGAAAGAGACATCAATCATACAACAGTATGAAATGATTCCATCTAGAATATTAAACAAGTTAAATTATGCATTACAAAACGTGTTGCATAAATAAAATCAATAATTGATTAATATCACAAAGTACCATAGTCTTCCTCATATGAGCCATCCCATCCTATCCTAACTCATCTTATGAGTCCCCCAATTGGTGGTCCTTACCACCCCAACCATCAACTAGGAGGTGGAGTCTAGATTTTAGGACTTCTAGAGCATAAGCAAGGATAGTAACAGAAAAGATCCCTAATTTGCACCAGTTACTAAAATTTCAAACAAAAACACTAATAAATAACCTTGGTAATACTGGTATTCATTTGAAGGAGTTTTAGAAGTCAACTACTTATTCGGTTTACCTTATTCTTCCTTCATCACATATTCGAGGTAACCCAAGATTAATAAAAAAATAGAAGTCTTAATCAAATGAGATGTAGTCATAATAAAATAAATAATAATTAAAACCATAATAAATTGCCAAAGTTTTAAACATTTCGCTATTTTTTACTGACTGACCAAATATGGGCATTTAGTCACTTGCAACAGTGTGCTATTATGATAAAGTTTCTAGATTTGGTTATCATATAGCTAGTTCAAATTTAGTACTAGGCAATCACAAATTTTTACAAGCTCAATAGCTACCAACAAATAATTGCCTAACCCCAGGAATACACTTTTGCATTGATCATCCTCTAAATCCTTCAAAATTAGTCATTTACTTGACTGTCTCAGACATACAATAAGATTTTAGTGTTGAGAGAGTTATTTCTTGTTTTGTCTTACTTATAACACCAAAAATGACCATCTTGATGCTTTACATAGTTTAGATACTTCATTATATTGAACATACAACTATTTTCATATAACAATAGACTTCCATGCAATTCAACTTTCTTCTTTCTAATCACAACCTAACTTTATTTTTGGATTGTCACCCTGCATTCCTTGATTAATACCTATAACAACACAAAGAGTTCTCTATCTATAGATTCAAGATCATATTAAAGGGAACATATAACAAATAAAAATCCCTATACCTTGCATGGGAGAGTAAACATACATAAACAACTATTGTTTATTAACTTGCATCATTATTTTTGTCTATTCAGTAGTCAACACTTGTACAGAGCATGTTCATTTACTTGAAATTGAACTAGTTACATACAAAAGTTTGTGATTTTTTCATAAACTATCTATGCTAATTACTACATGTTAATTACCCATAACATTTAACTATGTTGATTACTACATGCAGAATAATTGACTACAGTTTGTGAATTATTTTTGGAACTCATCACTAAATAATTTTTGTAATTGTATGGTAGGTGGCGTTAATATTACAAAACATGGGGAGTGTTGTGGAAAAAAGAGATTAATTCTATAAATTCATATGGAAAAAAATATACTATAGGAGCTAAATGTGGAACATCAAACAATGTACTAGATCTCGTGTGTGGTGGTCACTTCCATCAATTGGAAGGGGCTTGGATACACTGTAAATTTCATCCAGCTTGATAGATTTTGATGGGTTAATTTTCTTCTAAATTACATGTAATATCCTTCATACCACATTGAGTTATGAGTACATGGCATTCATAGACAAGCTTGATACTGATTTCTACACACAATGGCCAGAGGATGATGCCATTTTGCCCAATGTGCGGGATATTCATGGTGTCATTCCGGGCTACTTGAGGCCATTCATGGAGAAGTTATTTCCAATAAATGTGTCTAATGATTTTGATGTGTATGTGCATCTAGATCAGGTACAAAATATATTCATTAGTGTGAAACTACCATTCTAAGTGCATTTTGAACTATACAACATTTGAAGTAACCATTTTGATGTCTCCAGGCTTTATCCATCCCATGCATATACATTATTTTGGAAGAGGTACACAATCTCCCACAACATAGATTTTCCTCTCATCAAACAGGGACAAAGTATTTCAATAACATAACCACTATATTTTTCACACATGTTGTAGATAATGACAATGATGGTGACTACAATACATCAGATGATAGTGACGGTTCTGAAAGTGAATAGAACAATTATATAGAAATATTTTTCAATATTGATAAATAGTTTTTAGTTTTGTAATTGGTTCTATTTGAACATGTTGAATTTATAACTAAATAAAGCACATATTTGTTTATCTATTACATATTTATTCACCTTATTCTTTCTTAGGTATGTAATTCTTACAACTTCTACATTTGATTGTTGAAGATCATGACAAAATCACCAAATGACCCAAACAATGTTAGAAAACCCTTGTACACTACTTATCCAACATATATACACTTCAAAGAAGATTGAGATTCAAAGAATGAAGCAAACCTTCAATTCACATTCCCTTCTAGGTTTATTTTGCCTTGTAGATACTCAACTTGTAAATGAACTTATTTGACATTATAAAACCTCCGATCACTTGGAACTCATTATAAAACCATTTTATGGTGATCAAATAGAATTAAAACACATTTATACATGATTTGGAGTCAAAATATATTGCTAAACAACCATTTTCCATACGTTTCTATGTCTCTTAACATGCACCTAATTAAATTTTGAACACAATCATTCATTCATTCATAAATAACTTAAATACACAAGATCAAGTAAGCAAGTGGTGGAAAATAAACATCAATTTTGTAGATTAAAATAGGAATGAGCATGTGTTTCAATTGATTTCCATCCAAAATCATAAGCATACATGGAATATTGGACACATAAGTCACTTCACACAACTAATTATAATTGTTCATGTATGGAATACCACGTCTATTGGCAGACATCCCATTGGCTTGTACAAACAATATATTGAAATTCATCTTCAAGATCTATATTTGGTGCTCATTTATAACAATTATTCCTTTGTGCTTCAATTTCATGGCCCGTACAGTCTCTACCCCTACATCATAGAGGGATTTTGTGTAGGCATGGGTAGCTTCTAGATTTAAAATATTTATTTCAACATCCATCTTCTCATCCCTTAGTGTGAGAAGTACATGGTGAAACTTCTTGACTTCTTTAGTCTTCTCAGCCAACACAATTTCCAACTTCATAACCTTCTCCCTTTCACATCAAAAAGCTTAGACAAAAAATGGTTTCCCTCTCGAATGATTCTTTTTTTACAGTCGTTAGTGGCAATTGCAAACCAAGATGTTCTTATGCACCCATTTTGTTCTCAGATGTCATCCTTGCGAGAAGTTCTTCCATGTCCTCAATAAATTGGGAATCCACATTCTCTTCTAGATTTTTGAATTTATCTACAAAAAATACACATGAAATGCAATGTTAACATTCAGTATTTTAATGATTGATAAGCTAAAAAAAGTTAGACATAAATGAGGGTCCATGAGAATATTCAAAAGCTAATAACATCATTTTTTTTATATTATAAATAATTTCCTTACACATAGGGTTTTCTAACTTAAATGAAAATAACAAAATCATTATATTATCCCAATGTTGACAAATGAGAAAAGTGGGCAATTGAAATGGATACTGCATATTATAATGGATAATAATGAATTTGCAAATTACTTTGAAACACCAAAAGCTAACAGATAATACTATCATTATTTATCTATGTCATGGTCATTATGATGTATTGGAGCATTGCCCTATTCCTTCTCACCCCTCCTCCCTTGCCTTGAACCATGGCCCATAGACATCAATAGTTGTTATGTCAATTGCCTTAACAAACAAACACATGATATGAGATAAAGGAATGTTAGAGAGACAAGCCATGCATACAAATCTTATACTTCACTCCTTCCCACCATGGTTAATTTTATAGAGACATAGAGACATGCAAGCATGTTCACTTTATCACCAACATGCGAAACAATGAAAGGAGAATAAGGTATACATGTGAACACGATAGTTCACCTATCGACAACATCACATACCATACACATAAAAAATATATGATGAGTACATGGAAAAAACATTGCATCATTCAACAATGCATCATTGTACAATACATCGATAAATGCCAATTAACCATCAAACCATTTATTAAGTCGTATATAAATAAAAAACAACGATCTAACACAAACCATAATAGAAACACTTGTATTAAGATCTCCTATCCAAATAGTATGTTTGACCACACATCATACATGTCATACATATTATGCCAAAATGTATGTATATAAATAATAAAGTTGAAGGCAGTAGACACAAATAAATATTAATGTTCATGCCCTGGTCATTAGGCCTCTTGAAAGGGACAAACAAGTGAAAACGATCATCCACATGAATGCATGTATATGTATATGTCACCTTGGACACCTGCATTTGAAAATGTGCAATTTAGAAATATTGACAAAAATCAAGAATAAGACACTAATATGAAGAATAAACTTGTCATTTTTGGTAAATAAGAGGTAACTATCATACTTGCTAAACATGGTCCATCCATTCCTATGACTATGCAAACTCATCTCCAACAAAAGCCTATATGCAATAACAATATACAACACTATATAAATATTTAATGGTAGGGTTGAAAGTAAGGTGGGTGGAATAAAGAAGAGTGCATATAATACATAGTCATCATAAGAAGTACAATATCAATTTGTGAGGCAGCCTATCATGTGCACTTTCATTTTTTGCACCCCCCTGACAAACATATATACCATTCTGTAAATGCATTTCTCTCAAATAAATATGATTGTCATAACTAGAATGGGCTTAAGGGTCATCCCTCTATAATAAAAACAATGATTATTGTAGAAATATCAATGTTAATATTGAGTAAGTTGAATTGAACTTCACTTTAACTTCATGAAAACCAATGAACAAAATGTATTTAAGATGAGGTCCATTATTGCATGCACCTTATTGTTTCTCCACCTGTTATCTTTCTTGCTCCATTTCATCATGATATTCTCTTCACTGAATGCAAACATCCCTTCTCTATGCCAAGTTTTCACTCGAATCATATGCACCCATCTTTGATAGACTTCAAGGTTATCTTATTGAGATAACATAACTCAGAGACATTCTCCCTAACTAGCCACGATATTTCCATTTCGTCTCTCTTGTTGATGCTCTAGTATTTCAATATTTGATCTATTGGCCTCCTTTCTATTTATCTTTTCATTATTTCTCTTCCCTTCAACTTACATTTCCCATTTCCAGCACACCCAGGGGGCCTCCTTAGAATGAGATGCCAACTATGAACCTTATGATGGTGAGTATTAATTATGTTTCATGACCAAAATGGATGGCCACCTTTATCTCTAAATGTGTCACATGGCCACAAAAAGCAAAGGTGCACATTCCACCTCACAATACCCTAATCCTCGATAATGTACTACCCTGCATACTAGCATTCAATAAAGAAGAGATGTGAGATTAAAATCATAAATATATATATATATGACATTATCAAAACCAAAAAAATGTTAAAAGCATAAATCAATAAAAAGGAGATAATTTCATCAAAGATAATCAAATATTGATTGTTGTAAGAGGGAAGAAAGAAACATTATCTAACATGAGGAGTAATCAAACATTAAGTGCAGCCAAAGGTTCCCATACATCTCATGAGAAATAGTCATTGTGCTCTTCAGGGACACCCTCATCACCTTCGATCTGCTCCGCCCCCTCCTCCTATAGTATTAAAAAATATGTAACAAATCAAAATACTATTGCAAAGTTCACAAATATTGAACATTTTACATATGCTACAAGAATATTAAATTAGGCATTGAAAATACACATACCATCAATAAAATTACCTACGTTATCCCCTTGTCTGCATATCTATTCGGTAAAAAATCTATCTCACACTGAGATGTCACCCCTGGTTGTTCGTGGACAGGGGATGGCTATCTCATAATAGTGGGAATACCATCCCCAATGGTTAATGCTCCATATATCTTCCTCGTTCAATCTCTGAGGGGGTAAGGGTAATGTCTAAATTGAGTCCTTGCATGTAATGAGGACTTTTGACTGACTTTTTTCTCCTAACACAATGCATGTGACAATAGATTAGCATAAAAAAATACAACTCAAATTCACCTTCGAGTGCAATAGCTGAAAATTTGTTCCATTTATTTGAGGCAATCATCTAATTCTCACTCATCCATCTTAAATTTGGAGTAGTTAACATTCATAGTATTAATTTCCAACAAATAACAACTTGCATTCAAATAAGTTAGGAATATTCTTTACAACACAAACCCTTACCAATGAATTGCTTAAATAAATTACCATAAAGGTCACCATGAGAGTAAAATGATGTGTCGGTGGGTAGGATAATTCAAGTAGTTGATAATGTAACATAGCATTCACAAAATAATTAGGGTAACCACTATTCATGAAATTGACACATTATATTAAAAGTATATATTATGAGCCTCCAATAACAAAATGTACATATGAGAAGGCATTACATTTTGTCTAGATAGTGTAACATTCCAAAGCAGAGAATATCTTTTCACATTATTGAAACATAACATACCAATTCATTTGGAAATAATCTATATAATATGGCAATGCCTCATGTGGTGATTCAATGACAAGCTAATCAAACATTTGTATGTAGTAGATGAGATGGAGAAAATTTAATGGATACATTACATTTTGAAATCTTTGAAAGAAAAAAAACATGCTTGTAAAAATTAAAGGTTAGCAATAATATTTTTGAAGCCTGAAATATCAAGTCCATGGAGATTTTATGCAAAAATAATAATTTTAGTTACAAATTCTATGAAAGAGGTTGATGAAAATATTTAATAAGCTCGGTGAACATTATGAATGAAGAAGTCAACAATAATAAGTATATACTATATAGTACAATGGGAATAGAGAAAACATGGATTGACACACTCTTACAAAGTGGAAGTTTGCACAAACACATGAAATATGATAAGAGTAACCCTTTCAATGTACTAAAAAGCACCCATACATGATGATCCCATCATAAATAATTATGAAGCTTCATCCATCCACACACCTCATAAACAAAAATAGAGTACATTTAGGCACTTGCAAGCATAAATACACATGAAATGATGAATAAAATCACATGAATTAAAAACAAAGCTCAAGATATTAAATCTTGGAAAATAATATAGAGGTTCTTATACACCCTATTCTACCCTGTTCTAGAGCTCTATTTGTCAAATTTATAGTGCATATGACCCTACATATGAGAGCTTGTCCTTATGTATAAAAAAAAATTTAACAGACAAAATCTTGGGCCTCTGCCAAGGAGAAATAAGACCTGAGAAATAGTAGGTATAGGTAAATTGAAGATAGATGTCCTTTTAAAGGATTTATTAGAATATTCACTGATTTCCTTTGCATTTTCATCTAAATAATTTATGCTCTCTGGTACCTTTATGCGAAGGAGGCTTATGAACACACTATGAATGTGCTTATCTAAAGTGTTTTTCCTTTTTTACCCATATCTATTCTTGCTTCATATGTTTTGGATTTTGTCTCTGTTAATAAGTTATGGATTTGATTTTTTCACATTTTTAAAAACTATGGTATTTATTTCCTTATTTAGCTTGTTCCTTGGTTGGTAATAGTCAATGTCCACTTGCCCTTCTCAAAATAGAGGCTCTATCTCCAATGGGGTAAAATTCCTAGTGCAGGGTTATATGCACATTTAACCCACAAAATGGATCGTATCGGCTATTAATGCACTGACCTTAACCTTATAACATATGCATGTTTTATGTAGGGTCATATGTACATTTTATAAATCCCTAAATCCACTGTGATCACAAATATGAATGACTCTATGAAAATGATAAAACCTAGCAGAATGGACTTGTTTAAAAAGATTGTTGATTGGTTTATCAAATTTTATCAAAATACGTATCTCAAATCAAATTTGAAAACTTAGTAGAATGGACTAGTTTAAACCCTGGGATAAAAATTGGAAGTTTTTGACTTTCTTCTGACCACCTCTACTTGAGTTCTCTCCCTCCACCTTGGATCCAATAGCGAGCAAATGGTAAATGACTTTTCTTTAGCCTTTAGGATTTCTCTAGATAATAGTAGGGCCATAAGAGGTTCATGACTAATGATAAAAGGGCATGATAATCAGGGTTTACCATTGAATCATTTGTATACCACGCTAGGTTCATGCTATGTGGCAAGATGAGTGACACCTACATAGTCATGGTTTGTAGTCTTGATATCTTGGAGGTTAGTGGAGGTGATGGCAACGATCATAGGTATCAATGATCATGTTCAGTGCTGGCATCGACGGTAACTGTGATGGACTTGATTAGTGGTAGTTAGATGAAACATTGGTGGTGAGTGTGTGGGTTATGGTCACTGTAGCGAGTTATAGTTTCAAAGATAGTTTGGGTCTAATGTTTGTTAAGTTGATGATGACTAGAAAAAACTAACAACTAATGCTAGCACATTGATGGTTAGTGAATGTTAGTTAATCTCACTCAATTAAAATAGGCACCACTAACTTTCTCCTTACATTCCTTAGGTACGTAACCCTGACTACCACTTCACACATGAGAGCTTTTGACTTTAACAATATTAGGTACCTAAAATTATATTAAATCACTTATTAATTTAATGTACTTCTCAAATGAATTTTTGATATAAAAATGAAATAATGAATGTAGTGCCCATTACCTAAACTGATAAAGGATTATGAGCATAAATTGAATTTTCATGCCCGCCTGTGATAGCAAGCACATTCTCCATCATCTGCACTATCACAATTTTGATCTTCAATTTTAATAGAGTGAATTGAAAGATACATGCAATTTATAATATATTTATTGACACTAAATGATGGAAATGCCAATGTAAAGGTAGTGACATCAGCATTTTAGAGTCATTTGTTGGCACAATTTAAGGTTCTTGAGTTTAAGCCTGGGAATATCCAAACGTAAAATATGGGCAGCTGTGTATTTTTTTTATTTTTTTGTTGGTAATCCCCTTTACAAAGAGAATATATGACCCATCTTTACTTACATTTCTCTAAAATTTGCATTGCATTCTATCAAGTTAAATAATGACCCATTGGCCTAGGGGTCAGTGGTGAGGGCATGTTTGTCGGTATTCGAAAGATTTTATAGTTATTAACATTTTTTAGTATTTAATTGGGAGGTTTCTACATTTTTTCATGTTTTTAAGTAACATCTTTTCAACATTATTTTTCATGTATTAATATAGAATAAGGAGACACACACAAAACACACATTAAATTATAGATATTTAATCTTCAATTGACAACTAAATTTGATTCTATATCAATCCTTAATCATTATTATGATTACGGATTGATATGGAATCAATTTCCATTATCGATTGGGGATTAAGTGTCTATAACTCATTTTATATATATGTACGTGCACGCACATGTCTATGCACCCACACACACATTCTAAGTTATAGATACTTACTCTCCAATCAAGAATGGACCTTGATACTATATCAATCCCTAGTCATTCATTGAACATAGACTTAACATTCATTATCTAGGGTTTCATCTTCCAATTTGGGATCAACATTTATATAACCATATAGGATCCAATTACAAAAAGGGTTATCTTCCAACACATGTTGTATAACTCAAAGTAAAAACATGTTCAAAAACGAAGTTCTAGAATTATGCTCATGAAATTTATCCCAAACATAGATTCCACTTAAAGGAAACTATTTTGTATATATTCCAACACAAACTTACATTGTCGAGGAGACTAAAGACATGAAACGAAGGGTTTCTCTTTTATTCATATTTTTGAAAATTATTTATACACAAACACTTTCTCGATATAATTAGTGACAAAATTTCTCACATTATTTGCATTATTAACCTCAATTTTATATTTTGATCCTTTCAATGATGTCTCAATGTTACGAATGTTAGCTCAATTCAAGAAATTATCCCTCTCCATATGACATTTTAATAATGTGAGTTTCTCATAGACCATGTCACAATGCTTTCAATGAACAAGTTATAAGGTCATGGCTAAAAACAATAATCACTCCACCCAATCCTTCAATGCATCACTTATTTTTAGGGTATGATTACAATGACTACCTATAAAATCATTTATCTCTTGCCCATGGAAAATTGAGTACTTTTGGTCCCTATGGTCCATCTTGGTGTATGTAATTAAAACATGTTCCTTATTTTTCATTAATAAATTAATGAAAAAATGACGTTGGAATTTATGACACACATGCTTACAATGAGGCTAGCCTCCAGTAGCAACCGTCATAACCTTTCAAATGTTATAATGTACCTAATCTAGCTCCGTAGAGTCTTCAGGGCCTTATGAGCACCAATAGATGTATTAAACATAAATAAGTTATGATATCAAAAATTATTCCAATTCATATTGTTTACAAAATTTTATACATGGAATTACACTTACATTATGTATTGAAAATATCTATCATTCCTAAAAAAATTGAAGTCATCTGGCATGCAATTGACTTTACTATCTTAGCTACAAAAGTTGGTGGGATACTCTAGTCTCTTACATTCACCATTTTATTTGACCTTATCAAGGCAAAATAAACTTCATTGAAATTTCTTGATTTTTTTCCCAATGCAAAGACCAGATCCAAGAGATGAATTTTAACTATAAACATTTGGTATAAAAACTTCATATTAACCTGATAAAATCAAGAGGGAGAATTCCAATCTACAAGTGGAAGGGCCAGATTCTGACACCCTTACACGTAGAGGGGTCAAATTTTATAACCCTTACAAGTATAAAGGTTGGATTCTAACACACTTATAAGTAGAGGAGTCATATTCCTCCATTTTTTTAAGTAGAAGAGTCAAATTCCACCACCCCAACAAGTAAAAACTACCAAAATAGGGTCCAATCTCCCTTGGGTCGTAGATTTTGTATCTGAAATCTATTTTTGCTCTCATTTGATGAATTTGAAATGAAATTTGATGAACATTTTATCTCTAATAACCATGGTACAAAAACTCCATCTTGATCTTCAAAAATTAAGGGGAAGAATCACAGTTGCAAAAGCAAGTCAGAATTCCAAATGTGTCCGAACAGGGTCCAAAACACCCTTAGGCCATAATTTTTGCATACAACCTCTAATTTGGCTCTCATTTGATGTGTTAGAAAGATAATTTGATTATTAAAAAATTTCCTCCCATATACATGGTGAAAATATTTCATTTTGAACTTCAAAATCCTGGTTGAGAATCATAGTTGTAGAATCAAGACAAAGTTTGTGGTTTTCAAGTTGTACAAAACAGTCAAGTCACTTTTACAAGTTGTGAAAATTGTAAATTACACTTTTGAAAGTCATGAAAATTGGTCATTACAGTTATACAAGTGAAAATTTAACAATACATTTTTTCAATTTATGTAAATTGGTCATTGTACTTTTACAAGTTGTGAGAATTTCTCAACATACTTTTGTAAGTTTCAAGTCTTGCAAAAAAACCAATGCACTTTTGAAAGTCATGAAAATTGGTCATCAAAATTTTACAAGTGTGAATTTTCAAACATGTTCTCACAAATTTCAAGTTCTGTAAATTAGCTAATGTGCTTTTACAAGTCCCTGAAAAATCAAAAAGGTGGTTATGCATCATAACCAACCATTTCCACCTATAAATACAACGTTGGGGATCATTTGTAAAGTTTATTGATAGTTAAACTTTTAAATATACATTTTTGAAAGAGTATATTGTACTTGTAACCCAATAAATATCAATACAAGGAGATTTTATAAAATTTGTATCCAAGATTTTTTCATGGATTATGTATGTATATGTTATTTATATATAATCAGACCTTTGATTTCAAGGTGTTAATGTAACTATTATAAACTAGTAAAATTTAGATATTCTATTCAGATTGCAAGGTTTTAAGGTTTTAGACTTAACCATATTTGACCGATATATAATATTAAAACTCTTTAATATGTTATATTAGATGTATGGTTTTATATGGTAAAATAATATTTCTACATGAGATTAAAATTTATCATATTAACTTACTAAAATTATGAAAAAATATCTTACTAATGAATTTAATTAAGAAAGATAATATATTAATAACATTTATAAATCAAATACGAATAACCTTCTAGAAGGGTTGGATTACCAGCTTTACAAACATGATCGTCGGAATGTGGATAATAGATAGTTAGACATCCATTGCAAAATTTTAGGTGCTTCAATTATAATTTAGTGTTAAATATAGATGACACTTATCCTACTAAATTGTTTGTTTATATGGGGATTCTTTACCATATAATTCCAAGGGACCTATTTATCTTTTCCTTTGATTTCTCAATTGTGACATACACACACAAAATTCCAAGGAACCTACTTCTCTTTTCCTTTGATTTCTCAATTTAGTATGCAAGAAATGATACCATAATTAATTTCTTGATACATATATAACTTTAAAACAATCATAACATGCTTATAATTGCATTGATTATCCTCTAAAGCTTTCAAAATCAGTCATTTACTTAACTATCTTAGACATACAATAAGATTTTAGGGCTGAGAGAGTTCTTTCTTTATTTATCTTACTTATAACACCACAAATGATCATCCTAATGGTTTACATAGGTTAAATACTTCATTAAATTTAACATACAACTATTGTCATATATCAACAGACTTCCATGCAATTCAAGTTTCTTCTTTCTAACCTCAACCTCACTTTATTTTTGGATTGTCACCCTGCATTCCTTGATTAATACCTGCAACAACACAAAGAGTGCTCTATCTATAAATTCAAGAGCATATTCAAGGGAACATATAACGAATAAAAATCCATAAACCTTTCATGGGAGAGTAAACATACACAAACAACTCTTGTTTATTAACTTGCATCATTATTTTTGTTTGTTTGACATTCAACACTTGTATGATCATTTTCATTTACTTGAAATTGAACTAGTTACATACAACAGTTTGTGAATTTTTCATAAATTATCTATGTTAATTACTACATGTTGATTACCTATAACATTTAGCTATGTTGATTACTACATGCAGAATAATTAACTACAATTTGTGAATTGTTTTTGGAAATTATCACTAAATAATTTTTGTAATTATGTGGTAGGTGGAATTAATATTACAAAACATGGGGAGTGTTGTAGAAACAAGAGAGGAATTCTATAAATTTATATGGAAAAAATATACTAGAGGAGCTAAATGTGGAATGTCAAACAATGTACTAGATCTCATGTGATGGTCACTTCCATCAACTGGAAGGGGCTTGGATGCACTGCAAATTTCATCTAGCCTAATAGATTTTGATAGGTGAATGTTCTTATGAATAAAAACATGGCATATCCTTTGTACTACATTCCTATGATAAGTTATGAGTATGTGGCATTCATAGACAAGCTTGATACTAATTTTTTTGTACATTGGTCATATGAATGACCAGAGGACAATGCCATTTTGCTCAATGTGTGGGATACTCCTAATGCCATTCCACGTTATTTGAGGCCCTTCATTAAGAAGTTATTGCCAATAAATGTGTCTAATGATCTAGATCTGTATGTGCATCTAGATCAAGTACAAAATATATTCATTGGTGTGCAACTACCATTATGAGTGCATTTTGAATTGTACATCATTTGAAATAACCATTTTGATGCCTCCAGGGTTTATCCAACCCATCCATACACATTATTGTGAAAGAGGTACACAATTTCCCACAACATAGATTTTCCTCTCATCTAACTATGATGAAGGATTTCCAGAATATAAACACCATATTTTTTCACAAGTGTTTTAGATGATGACATTGATGGTGACTACAATCCATCAGATGATAGTGATGGTTCTAAAAGTGAATAGAAAAATTATATAGAAATGTATTTCAATATTGATAAACATTTTTTAGTCTTGTAATTGGTCTATTTGAACATGTTTAATTTATATCTAAGTAAAGTACATATTTGTTTTTTGATTACTTGAAGTTATGATTCTGACTCGTATCATTCAAATTCTACCTTCACTTTTGCATGTAACCATATTGATCCAAAATCTGCTAATTTTTTACCATAGGTCTATACTAGTGTTTGATGTTTTCATCAATGAAGAAAATGATTTCCTCAGATGGAAAGGATTTTATAATGTTCCTTTATATATGTTTGTATGATGTCTTATATAAAGTGAGTGTTTATATATGCTCTCGAGCACTTTTGCCATGACTGTGTATGAAAATGCAAAAGTATGCAAGTCATTCTCTACAGGTATATTCACATTATGAAGGCATATTTATTTTTTTTAGTTCTTATTTTCATTTTATTAGTTGTCAGATTTTGATACATATTGTGGTGAAAAACATAAGAATTATGTGTATTATTTATATTGTATTTCCTTATTCACCTTATTCTTTCTCAGGTATGTAATTCTTACAACTTCTACATTTGATTCTTGAAGATCATGATAAAATCACCAAATGACACAAACTATGTTAGAAAACCATTTTACAATACTTATCTAACATTGAGACACTTCAAAGAAGATTGAGAGTCAAAAAATGAAGCAAACCTTCAATTTCTGTTCCCATTTAGGTCTATTTTGCCTTGTAGATAGTCAACTTGTAAATGAACTTTTTTGACATTATAAAACCTCCAATCACTTAAAACTCATTATAAAACCATTATATGGTGATCAAATAATATTAAAACACATTAAACATGATTTTGAGTCAAAATATATTGCTAAACAACCATTTACCATAATTATCTAGGTCTCTTAACATGCACCTAATGAAACTCTAAACACAGTCATTTGTTCATTCATAAATAACTTATATACACAAGATCAAGTAAGCAAGTGGTGGAAAATAAACATAAATTTTAGAGATTAAAATCAGAATAAGCATGTGTTTCAATTTATTTCCATCCAAATTCATAATCATACATGGAATACATGACACATAAGTCACTGCACACAACTAATTATCAGTATTCATGTATGGAATACCACGTCTATTGGGAGACATCCCATTGACTTGTGCAAAAAAGATATTAAAATTCATCTTCAAAATCTAAAGTTAGTGATCATATATGACAACTATTCCTTTGTGCTTTGATTGCATGGCCCACAGAGTCTCTTCCCTTACATCACAGAGGGCTTTTGTGTAGGCATGGGTAGCTTCTAGATTGAAAAAAAATATTTTAGCATCCATCTTCCCATTCCTTAGTGTGAGAAGTACACGGTGTAACTTCTAGACCTCTCTTGTCTTCTCAACCAATGTAGTTTCCAACTTCATAACCTTTTCCCTTGCTCCATCAAGAAGCTTAGACAAAAATTGGTTTCCCCTCTCGAGTGATTGTTTTTTTAAATCCATTAGTGACAGTTGCAAACCAATATTTTCTTAAGTGCCCATTGTGTTTTTGAATCTCATCATTACGAGAAGTTATTCCATGTCCTTGGAAAATTGTGAAGACACATTCTCTTCTAAATTTTGGACTATATCTACAAAAAATACATGTGAAATTCAATGATAACATTCAATATTTTCAGCATTGATAAGCTAAAAAAAACTAGACATAAATGAGGGTCCATGAGACTATTGAAAATCTAAGAGCATCCAATTTTTTTATATTACAAATAATTTCCTTACACATAGTTTTCTAACTTAATGAAAATAATGAAATCATTATATTGTCCCAATGTTGACAAATGAGAAAAGTGGGCAATTGAAATGGATATTGCATATTATAATGGATAATGACGAATTTGCAAATTACTTTGAAACACCAAAATCTAACAGAGAATACCATCACTCTTTACATGTGCCATGGTCATTCTGATGTATTCGAGTGTTTCCCCATTCCTTCTTGCCCTTCCTCCCCTACCTTGAACCATGACCCATAGACATCGACAGTTGTTGTGTCAATTTCATGAATAGACAAACACATTATATGAGATAAAGGAATGTTAGAGAGACAAGCCATGCATTCAAATCCTATATTTCACTCCTTCCCACTATGGTTACTTTTATAGAGACATAGAGACATGCAAACATTTGCACTTTGACACCAACATGTGAAATAGTGAACAGAGAATAAGGTATACCTGTGAACATGATATATCACCTATCAACAACATCACATACCATACACATAAAAAATATATGATGATTATATGGGAAAAACATTGCATCATTTAACCATGCATCATTGTGCAATACATTGATAAATGAAAATTAACCACCAAACCATTGCTTAAGTCGTATATAAATAAAAAATCTATATATCCAACTCAAACCATAAATGAAACACTTGTATTGAAATCTCTTGTCAAAATAATATGTTTGACCACACATCATAAATGTCAAACATATAATGCCAAAATATATGTATATAAATAATAATGTCTAAGGTAGTAGCCACAAGTAAATATCAACGTTCATGCCCTAGCCATTAGGCCACTTGAAATGAACAAACAAGTGGAAACGGTCATCCACATGAATGCATGCATATGCATATGTCACCTTGGACACCTACATTGGATCATGTGTAGTTTAGAAATCTTGAAAAAAATCAAGAATAAGACACCAACATGAAGTATAAACTTATCAATTATGGTAAATAAGAAGTAACTATCATACCTCCTAAACATGTTCCATCCATGTCTATGACTACGCAAACTCGTCTCCAACAAAAGCCTATATGCAATAACAATATACAACACTATCAAAATATTTAAAGGCATGGTTGAAAGAAAGTTAGGGGGAATAAATAAGAGTACATATAATACATAGTCATCATAAGAAGTACAATATCAATTTTTTAGACAACCTGTCATGTGCACTTTCATTTTTTATGCCCCCCTCCTCCTAGACAAACAAGTCTACCATTTTGCAAATGCATTTCTCTCAAAGGAATGTGATCATCATCAATAGAATGGATTTAATGGTCATCCCTATATAATTTAAATGGTTATTTTTGTATAAATATCAATTTTAATATTCAGTAAGTTGAATTGAACATAAATTTAACTTCATAAAAACTGATTAGTAGAATGCATTTAACATGAGGTCCATTGCTGCATGCACCTTGTTATTGCTCCATCTACTATCTTTCTTGCTCCATTTATCAATTATGTTCTCTTCACTAAATGTAGGCTTCCCTTCTTCATGTTAAGTTTTCACTTGAATCATATGCACCCATTTCGTCATTGATAGACTTCAAGGCTATCTCAATAAGATAACATAACTCAGAGACATTCTCCCTAACTAGCCATGATATTTCCATCCTATCTCTCTTGCTAATGCTCTAGTTTTTTAAAGAGTCAATCTATTGGCCTCCTTTCAGTTTATATTTTCATGATTTCTCTTCCCTTCAACTTACATTTCCCACTTCTGGCACACCCAGAGGGCCTCCTTGGAATGGGATGTCGACTATGAATCTTACGATGGTGAGTATTAAGTATGTCTCATGACCAAAATGGATGGCCACCATCATCTCTAAATGTGTCATGTTGCCTCAACAAACAAAGGTGCACATTTCACCTCACAATACCCTAATCCTTGATAATGTACTCACCTACATACTGGCATTCAACAAAGAAGAGATGTGAGGTTAAAATCATAAATCAATAAAAAAAATTATAAAATCATCAAACACAATAAAATGATAAAAGCATAAACCAATAAACAGAAGATAACATCATCAAAGATAATCAAATGTTATTATAGCATTCAGTTCCTCCTCCATTTCAGATTATGAAGCATCCAAAATCTAGTGACCATCATCATCATCATTAACATCCTCATCATCGTTGTCATCGAGGTCATATGACTCAACCTCCTCCTGCCACATAGGTTGACATATATATGTGACTCCAAACATATATGGAAAAATAAACATGTATGAGCATGGAAAATGAAAGAGAGTACAAAAAATATGCACATTTATAGGGATGAAGTCATTATGCAAGTGACTATCACCCAAATCCACATGGCTCCACTCCACCCTTCCAACTAAAACACAACATAAAAGAAACATAGAAAAACATATGATGTGTCAAAAGTATTCTGATTTTGATTGTTTTAAGAGGGAAGAAAGAAACATTTTTTAGCATGAGGAGTAATCAAACATTAAGGGAAACCAAAGGTTCCCATACATCTCTTGAGAAATAGTCATTGAGTGCTTCAGGGACACCCTCTTCTCCTTCAGTCTGCTCCACCCCCTCCTCTTGCAGTATTAAAAAAGATGTAACAAATCAAAATACAGATGCAAAGTTAATAAATATTGAGCATTTTACATATGTTGCAAGAATATTAAATTGAGCATTGAAAATACACAGACCATCAATAAAATTACCTATGGTATCCCCTTATCTGCATCTCTATTTGGTAAAGAATTGATCTGGGACTGGGATTTTACCCCTGGTTATTCATGGGAAGGGGATGGCTATCTCATAATAGTGGGAATACCATCCCCAATTCTTGATGCTCCATATAGCTTCTTTGTTTGATCTTTGAGGGGGTGAGGGGAATGTCTAAACTGAGCCCTTGCACATAATGAGGACTTCTGACCAACATCCTTCTCCTAACACAATGCATGTCACAACAGATTAGCATAAAGAAAAATACAACTCAAATTCACCTTCGAGTGTAGTAGCTAAAAATTCATGCCATTTGTTTGGTCTCATCATAAAGTTGTTTGAGGCAATCATCTAATTCCCACTCATACATCTTAAATCTGGATTAGTTGAAATTCATAGTATTAGTTTCCAACAAACAAAAATTTGCATTCAAACAAGTGAAGAATATGCTTTACAACACTAACCCTTACCAATGAACTCCTTAAAGAAATTACCATAAAGGTCACCACAAAAGTAAAATGGTGTGTCAATGGGCAAGATAATTTGAGTAGTTGGCAACATAACATAGCAGTCATAGAATAATTAGGGTAACCACTATTCATGAGATTCACACGCTATATTGAAATTATATATTATGAGTCTCCAACAATGAAATGTACATATGAGAAGGAATTGCATTTTCTCTAGATAGTGTAATGTTCCAAAGCAGATATTATCTTTTCACATTAGTGAAACATAACATACCAATTCATTTGGAAACAATCTATATAATATGGCAACGCCTCATGCAGTGATTCAAAGACAAGTTAATCGAACATTTGTATGTAGTAGATGAGATAGAGAAAATTTAATGGATACATTACATTTTGAAAACTTTAAAAGAACCAAAACATGCTTATTGTAAATTTCAAAGGTTAGCAATAAAATTTGTGAAGCTTGCAATATCAAGTCCATGGAGATTTTATGCAAAAAAAAAATCAGTTACAGCTTCTATGAAAGAGGTTGATGACAATATTTAATAAGCTCGGTGAAGATTTTGAATGAAGAAGTCAACAATAATAAGTATACACTATATAGTACAATTGGAATAGAGAAAACATGGATTGACACACTCTTACAAAGTGGAAGTCTACACAAACACATGAAATATGATAAGAGTAACCCTTTCAATGTACTTAAAGGCACCTATACATGATGACCCCATCACAAAGAATTATGAAGCTTCATCCATCCACACACCTCATAAATAAGAATAGAGTACATTTAGGCACTTGCAAGCATAAATACACATGTAATGATGAATAAAATCACATCTTTTCAACATTATCTATAGAATAAGGAGACACATACACAACACATATCAAATTATATTTATTTATATTTTTTAGTATTTAATTGGGAGGTTCCAACATCTTTTCAACATTATCTTTCGTGTATTAATATAGAATAAGAAGACACATACACAACACATATCAAATTATAGACACTTAATCTCCAATTGATAATAGAACTTTGATTCCATATCAATCCCTAATTATTACTATAAAGGTTATCTTCCAATGCATGTTGTATAACTCGAAGTAAAAACATGTTCAAATACAAAGTTCTAGATTTACGCTCATGTCATTTGTCACAAACATATAATCCATTAAATGAATTTTTTTTGGTATCTATTTCAACATAAACTCACATTATCAAGGAAACTAAAGACATGAGACGAAGGGTTTCTCTTTTATTCATACATTCTAAAATTATTTATACACAAACACTTTCTCGAGATAATTAGTGACAAAATTTCTCACTTTATTTGCATTATCGACCTCAATTTTATATTTTGATCCTTTTAATGATGTCTCAATGTTACGAATGTTAGCTCAATTCAAGAAATTATCCCTCTCCATATGACATTTGAATAATTAGGGTTTCTCGCAGACCATGGTCACAATGTTTTTAATGAATAACTTCTAGTGTCATGGCTAACAACAACAATCACTCCACCCAATCCTTCAATGCATCACTTACTTTTAGGGTATGAAAATAATGATTGCCTATAAAATCGTTTATCTCTTGTCCATGGATGTAATTAGAACATGTTCCTTATTTTTCATTATTAAATTAATGAAAAAATCACATTGGAATTTATGCCGCACATGCTTACAATGAGGTTAGCCTCTAGTAACAACCATCATAACCTTTTAAATGTTATAATGTACCTCACCTAGCTCCCTAGAATCTTTAGGGCCTTATGAGCACTAATAGATGTATTAAACATAAATAAGTTATGATATAAAAAATTATTCCAATTCATATTTTTTACAAAATTTTATACATGGAACTACACTTAAATTATGTATTGGAAATATATATTATTCCTAAAAAATTTAAAGTCAGCTAACACACATTGACTTTACTATCTTAGATACAAAAGTTGGTGGGATACCCTAGTCTCTTACATTCACCTTTTTATTTGACCTTATCAACACCAGAGTGGAAATTTAAGGGAAAATTAAACTTCTTTGAAAGTTCTTGATTTTTTTCCCAATACAGAGACCAGATCTAAGAGATGAATTTTAATTATAAACATTTGGTACAAAAACTTCATCTTGACCTGGTAAAATCAAGAGGGAGAATTCCACATCTGCAAGCCGAAGGGTCAGATTCTGACACCCTTGCAAGTAGAGGGGTCAAATTTTTTAACCCCTACAAGCAAAAAGGTTGGATTCTGACACACTTACAAGTAGAGGGGTCGGATTCCTCCACCCTTGCAAGTAGAAGGGTCAAATTCCTCTACCTCGACAAGTAAAAACTACCAAAACAAGGTCCAATCTCCCTTAGGTCATAGCTTTTGCATCATAAATTTATTTTTGCTCTCATTTCATGAATTTTAAATAAAATATTATGAATAACATTTTATCTCAAATAACCATGGTACAAAAACTTCATCTTCAACTTCAAAAATGAAGGGGAAGAATCATAGTTGCAAAAGCAAGGCAGAATTCCAAATGTGTCCAAGCAAGGTCCAAAACTCCCTCAGGCCATAAATTTTGCATAAAAACTCTGATTTGGCTCTCCTTTGATGCATTAGAAAGATAATTTGATGAATAAAATTGTTTCTCCAATATACATGGTGAACATATTTCATTTTGAATTTCAAATATCTAGGGTGAGAATCACAGTTGTAGAAACAAGGGAAAGTTTGCATTTTTCAAGTTGTACAAAATAGTCAAGTCACTTTTACAAGTTGTGAATATTGGAAGTTACACTTTTAAAAGTCATGAAAATTGGTCATTGCACTTTTACAAGTTGTGAAAATTTATCAATACACTTTTGCAAGTTGCATAAATTGGTCATTGTACTTTTACAAGTTGTGCAAATTTTTCAACACACTTTTGTAGGTTTCAAGTTCTGCAAAAACACCAATGCACTTTTGAAAGTCATGAAAATTTCTCATCAATTTTTTACAAGTGCAATTTTTCTAACATGTTTTCGCAAAATTCATGTTGTGTAAATTAGCTAATGTGATTTTACAAGTCCCTAGAAAATCAAAAAAGGTGGTTATGCACCATAACCACCCATTTCCACCTATAAATACAAGGTTTGGGCTCATTTGTAAAGGTTATTGACAATTAAAATTTTCAGTGTACATTTTGGAAAGAGTAGATTGTACTTGTAACCCATAAAATATCAATACAAGGAGATTTTGTAAACGTTGTATTCAAGATTTCTTCATATATATATATATATATATATATATATATATATATATATATATATATATATATGTATACATACATACATACATATGTATGTATGTATGTATGTATGTATGTATATGTATGTATATATATGTATATATATATGTGTGTGTGTGTGTGTGTAAATATATACATATATACACACACACACACACACACATATATATATACATACATACATACATATATGTATATATATATATATATATATGTATATATATTTATATATATATATATATATGTATATATATATATATGTATATATATATATATATATATATATATGTATATATCTATATATATATGTATGTATGTACATACATACATACATACATACATACATACATACATACATACATACATACATATATATATATATATATATATATATATACATATATACATACATATATGTGTGTGTGTATGTGTGTGTGTGTGTGTATGTATATGTATATTTATATACATATATATATATACATATATATATGTATATATATATACATATATATGTATATATATATGTATATATATATGTATATATATATGTATATGTATATATATATATATATATGTACGTACATACATACATACATACATACATACATATATATATATATATATATATATATATATACATATACATATATATATATATATATATATATATATATATATATATATATATATATATTTTCAGACCTTTGATTTCAAGGTGTAAATGCAATTGTTATAAACTAGTCAAATTTAGATGGTCTATTCAGATTGCAAGGTTTTAAGGTTTTAGACTTAACCATATTTGACCGATATATAATATTCAAACTCTTTAATATGTTATATTAGATGTATGTCTTTATATGGTAAAATAATGTTTCTGCATAAGATTAAATTTTATCATATTTACTTACTACAATTATGAAAAAATATCTTACTAATGAATGTAATTAAGAAAGATAATATATTAATAACATTTATAAATCAAATACTAATAACCTTCTAGAAGGGTTGGATGACCAGCCTTTCAAACATGATCATTGGAATGTGGATAATAGATAGTTAGACATCCATTATGAAATTTTAGTTGCTTCAATTATAATTCAACATTGAAGTTAGACGACACTTATCCAACTACGTTGTTTCTTTATTATGGAATTCTTTACCGTATAACTCTAAAGGACCTACTTCTCTTTTCTTTTGATTTGTCAACTATGACATACACACACAAAATTCCAAGGGACCTACTTCTCTTTTCCTTTGATTTCTCACTTTAATATAAAAGGAATGGCACTAGAATGAATTTCTTGATGCATATATAAATTTAACACAATCATACGATGTTTATACTTGCATTGATCATTCTCTAAAGCCTTCAAAATCATTTATTTACTTGATTGTCTCAAACATACAATAATATTTTAGGGATGAGAGAGTTCTTTCTTGATGTATCTTACTTCTAACACCACAAATGACCATCCTGAGGGTTTACATAGTTTAAATACTTCATTAGATTAAACATACAACTATTGTCATATATCAATAGACTTCCATGCAATTCAAGTTTCTTCTTTCTAACCACAACCTCACTTTCTTTTTGGATTGTCACCCTGCATTCCTTGATTAATACCTTCAATAACACAAAGAGTGCTCTATCTATAGATTCAATAGCCAATTCAAGGGAACATATAATGAATAAAAATTGATATACCTTGCATGGGAGAGTAAACATACGTAAACAAATCTTGTTTATTAACTTGCATCATTCTTTTTGTTTGCTCGGTAGTCGACACTTGTACAAAGCATTTTCATTTACTTGAAATTGAACGAGTTACATACAATAGTTTGTCAATTTTTCATAAATTATCTATGTTGATTACTACATGCAAACTAATTAACTATAGTTTGTGAATTATTTTTTGAAAATTATCGCTAAATAATTTAAGTAATTGTGTGGCAGGTGGCATTAATATTACAAAATATGGGAAGTGTTGTGGAAACAAGAAAGGAATTATATAAATTCATATGGAAAAAATATACTGGAGGAGCTAAATGTGGAACGTCAAATAATGTACTAGATCTCATATGTGGTGGTCACTTCCGTCAACTAAAAGGTGCTTGAATGCATTGAAAATTTCATCCACCCTGATAGATTTTGATGGGTGCATGTACTTAAGAATTACATGGAATATCCTTCATACTACACTCTTATGGAAAGTTATGAGTACGTGGAATTCATACACAAGCTTGATACTAATTTTTGCATACAATGGTCATATGAATGGCCAGAGGATGATGCCATTTTGCTCAATGTGTGGGATACTCCTTGCACCATTCCAAGCTATTTGAGGCCCTTCATGGAGAAGTTATTTCCA
Source organism: Torreya grandis (assembly GCA_037957365.1). Lineage (NCBI taxonomy): Eukaryota > Viridiplantae > Streptophyta > Pinopsida > Cupressales > Taxaceae > Torreya > Torreya grandis. The sequence continues at coordinate 531,610 of JARHVA010008033.1, read as the reverse complement.
ATAAATGTGTCTAATATTTTGGATATGTATGTGCATCTAGATCACGTACAAAATATATTTATTGGTGTGAAAATACCATTTTGAGTGCATTTTTAACTATACAATATTTGAAATAACCATTTTGATGCCTCTAGGATTTATCCAATCCAGCCATATGCATTATTGTGAAAGAGGTACACAATCTCCCACAACATAGATTTTCCTCTCATCCAACTAGGATGAAGGATTTAAAGACTAGAACCATTACATTTTTTCACACATGTTGTAGATGATGACAATGATGGTGACTACAATCCATCGGATGACAGTGACTATTTTGAAAGTGAATAGAATAATTATATGGAAATATCTTTCAATATTGATAAACAATTTTTAGTCTTGTAATTGGTTATGTTTGAACATGTTTAATTTATAGCTAAATAAAGTAGATATTTATTTTTCTATTAATTAAAGTTCTGATTCTTACTCGTATCGTTCAAATTCCACCTTCAATTTTGCATGTAACCATATTGATCCAGAATCTGCTAATTTTTTACCATGGGTCTATAAGAGTGTTTGATGTTTTGATCAATGAATAAAATGATTTCCTCAGATGGAAAGGAGTTTATAATTTCCTTTATATATTTTTGTGTGTTGTCTTATATAAAGTGAGTGTTTATATATGCTCTCGAGCACTTATGCCATGACGGTGTATGAAAATGCAAAAGTATGCAAGTCTATCTATACATGTATATTCACATTATGAAGGCATATTTATGGTTTTTAGTTCTTCTTGTATTCATTTTATTAGTTTTCAGTGTTTGATACATATTATACTAAAAAAAATAACAATTATGTGTATTATGTAGATTGTATTTCCTTATTCACCTTATTCTTTCTTAGGTATGTAATTCTTATAACTTTTACATTTGATTCGTGAAGATCATGAAAAAATCACTAAATGACCCAAACTATGTTTAAAAACCATTGTACACTACTTATCCAACATTGATACACTTCAAACAAGATTGAGAGTCAAATAATGAAGCAAAGCTTCAATTCATGTTCCCTTCTAGATCTATTCTACCTTGTAGATAGTCAGCTTGTAAATAAACTTCTTCGACATTATAAAACCTCCAATCACTTGGAATTAATTATAAAACCATTTTATGGTGATCAAATAGAATTAAAACACATTTATACTTGATTTGGAGTCAAAATATATAGCTAAACAACCATTTTCCACACTTTTATAGGTCTCTTAACATGCACCTAATGAAACTCTGAACATAGTCATTCATTTATTCATAAACAACTTAAATACACAAGATCAAGTAAGCAAGTGGTGGAAAATAAACATAGATTTTGTAGATTAAATAAAAATAAACATGTGTTTAAATTGATTTCCATCCAAATTCATAAGCATACATGGAATATCAAATACATAAGTCATTGCACACAACTAATTACATTGTTCGTGAATGGAATACCATGTCTATTGGGAGACATCCCATTGGCTTGTGAAAAAAAGATATTGAAATCCATCTTCAAAATTTATAGTTGGTGTTCATTTATGATAATTATTCCTTTGTGCTTTGATTTCATGGCCCACATAGTCTCTATCGTTGCATCATGGAGGGCTTTTGTCTAGGCATGGGTAGATTCTACATTGAAAAACTTTATTTTAGCATCTATCTTCTCATCCCTCAGTGCAAGAAGTACACAGTGCAACTTGCCAACTTCTCTAGTCTTCCTAGCCAATGCAATTTCCAACTTCATAACCTTTTCCCTTGTACCATCAAGAAGCATAGACAAAAACTAGTTTTCCCTCGTGATTATTTTTTTTATAGCCGCTAGTGACAGTTCCAAACCATTATGTTCTTATGCGCTCATTGCATTCTCAGATCTCATTCTTGTGAAAATTTCTTCCATGTCCTTAGGAAATTTGAAAGCCACATTATTTTCTAGATTTTGGATTTTATCTACAAAAAATACACATGAAACTCAATGATAACATTCAATATTTTCAACATTGATAAGCTAAAAAAAATATAGACATAAATGAGGGTCCATGAGAATATTCAAAAGCTAAGAACATCCAATTTTTTAATATTATGAATAATTTCCTTACACAGAGTTTTCTAACTTAAATGAAAATAATGAAATCATTATATTATCTCAATGTTGACAAATGAAAAAAGTGCGCAATCGAAATGGATACTGCATATTATAATGGAGAATGATGAATTTGTAAATTACTTTGAAACACCAAAATCCAATAGAGAATACCATCATTATTTACATGTGCCATGGTCATTCTAATATATTAGAGTGTTTCCCCATTCATTCTTGCCCCTCCTCCCCTACCTTGAACCATGACCCATAGATATTGACAAGTGTTGTTTCGATTGCCTGAACAGACAAAAACATTATATGAGATAAAGGAATGTTAGAGAGACAAACCATGCATTAAAATATTATATTTCACTCCTTCCCACCATGGTTTCTTTTAAAGAGACATAAAGACATGAAAACATGTGCACTTTATCACCAACATGTGAAACAATGAATGGAGAATAAGCTGTACATGTGAACATGATAGATTGCCTATCGACAACATCACATACCATACATATGAAAAATATATGATGATTACATGGGAAAAACATTTCATCATTCAACCATGCATCATTGTGAAATACATTGATAAATGTAAATTAACCACCAAACCATTGCTTAAATCGTATATAAATTTAAAAACTACGTATCCAACACAAACCATAAATGAAACACTTGTATTGAAATCCACTATCAAAATAATATGTTTGACCACACATCATACATGTCAAACATATTATGCCAAAATGTATATATATAAATAATAATTTCCAAGGCAGTATCCATAAGTCAATATCAACATCATCAAAGATAATCAAAATCCAAAAGCAATCACCATCATCATCATCAGCATCCTCATCATCGTTATCATCAAGGTCATATGACTCGACCTCCTCCTGCCACATAAGTCAACATATATATGTGACTCCAAACATATATAGAACAAAAAACATGTATGAGCATGGTAAATGAAAGAGAGTAAAACAAATACACACATTTGTAGGGATGAAGTCGTTATGCAGGTGACTATCACCAATATCCATAAGGCTCCACTCCACCCTTCCAACTAAAACCCAACACAAAAACAACATAGAAAAACCTATGGTGTGTCAAAAGTATTTTGATTTTGATTGTTTTAAGAGGGAAGAAAGAAACATTATTTAACATGAGGAGCAATCAAACATTAAGGGCAACCAAAGGTTTCCACACATCTCTTAAGAAATAGTCATTGGGTGCTTCAGGGACACCCTCTTCACCTTCGATCTGCTCCACCCCCTCCTCCTGTAGTATTAAAAAAGATGTAAAGATAAAAATATGGATACAAAGTTCAAAAATATTGAGAATTTTACATATGCCACAAGAATATAAAATTAGGCATTGAAAACACACAGACCATCAATAAATTACCTGTGTTATCCCCTTCTCTGCATCTCTATTCGGTAAAGAATCGATCTCACACTAGGATTTCACGCCTGGTTATTCATGGACAGGGGATGGCTATTTCATAACAGTGGGAATGCCATCCCCAATGGTTGATGCTCCATATAGCTTCCTTGTTCGATCTCCAAGTGGGTGAGGGGAATGTCTAAACTTAGCCCTTGCACATAATGAGGACTTCTTTCCAACTTATTTCTCCTAGCATAATGCATGTCACAATGGATTAGCATCAATAAAAATACAACTCAAATTCACCTTTGAGTGTAGAAAATGAAAATTCATACCATTTGTTCAGTCTCAGCATAAACTTGTTTGAGGCAATCATCTAATTCTCACTCATCCATCTTAAATCTAGAGTAATTAACATTCATAGTATTAGTTTCCAACAAATAAAAACTAAATATGCTTTACAACACTAACCCTTAACAATGAACTTCTTAAAGAAATTACCATGAAGGTTGTCACGAGAGTAAAATGGTGCGCCAGTGCGTAGGATAATTTGAGTAGTTGTCAACGTAACATAGCAGTCACAAAATAATTAGGGCAACCATTGTTCATGAAATTGACAACCTATATTGAGAGTATATATTATGAACCTCCAATAAGGAAATGTACATATGAGAAGGAATTACATTTTCTATAGATAGTGTAACGTTCTAAAATAGAGACTATCTTTTCACATTATAGAAACATAACATACCGACTCATTTGGAAACAATCTATATAATATGGTAATGCCTCATGGCAATTCAAGGACAAGTTCATTGAACATTTGTATATAGTAGATGAGATAGAGAATTTAATGGATACATTATATTTTGAAAACTTTAAAAGAATCAAAACATGCTTGTTGTAAATTTCAAAGGTTAGAAATAATATTTTTGAAGCCCGAAATATCATGTCCATGGAGATTTTATTCAAAAAAATTAATTTTAATTATAGCCTATATGAAAGAGTTTGATGACAATATTTGATAAGCTCAATGAACATTATGAATGAAGAAGTCAATAATAATAAGTATACACAATATAGTATAATGGGAATAAAGAAAACATGGATTCACACACTCTTACAAAGTGGAAGTCTACACAAACACATGAAATATAATAAGAGTAACCCTTTTAGTGTACTTAAAATCACCCATAAATGATGACCCCATCACAAATAATTATGAAGCTTCATCCATCCACAAACTTCACAAACAAGAATAGAGTACATTTAAGCACTTTCAATAATAAATAAACATGAAATGATGAATAAGAACACATGAAATAAAGACAGAGATCAAGATATTAAATCTTGGAAAATACTATAGAGGCTTCTATACACCATGTTCTACCTTGTTCTAGAGCTCTGTTTGTCAAATTCCTAGTACATATGAACATGCATATGAGAGCTTGTCCTTATGTATAAATATAAATTTTTAATAGAGACAAAATCTTAGGCCTCTGTCAAGAAGAAATAGGGATCGATAAATAGTAGGTATAAGTAAATTGAAGACATATGTCCTTTTAATAGATTTATTAGAATCTTCACTACTTTTCTTTGCATTTTCATCTAATAATTAATTTATGCTCTCTAACACCTTCATGTAAAGGAGGTTGACGAACACACTGTGAATGTGCTTATGTGAAGCATTTTCCTTTTTTCCCCATATATATTCTTGCTTCATATGTTTTTGATTTTGTCTTTGTTAATAAGTTATGGATTCAGTTTTTTCAAATTTTGTAAAAACTCTAGTATTTATTTCCTTGTTTAGGTTATTCCTTGGTTGGTAATAGTCAATGTCCACTTTCCTTTCTCAAAATAGAGGCTCTATCTCTAATGGAATTCTAGACATCTATTGGTCAAATTCCTAGTGCAAGGTTATATGCAAATTTAACAAACAAATGGATCATATCAATTATTAATGCATTGAGCTTAATTTTATAACATATGCACATTTTATGCAGGGTCATATGCACATTTTATGCATCCCTAAATCTATTGTGATCACAAATATGAATGACTCTATCAAATTGATAAAACCTAGCAGAATGGACTCATTCAAAAAGATTGTTGGCTGGTTTATCAACTTCTATCAAAATGTGCATCTTTTGAACTTAGGATAAAACTTGGCCGAATGGACTAGTTTTAACCCTGGGATAAAAACTAAAAGTTTTTGACCTTTTTCTAATCACCTCTGTTTGAGTTATCTCCCTCCACCTTGGATCCAACAATGAGTGAATGGTTAATGACATTTGTTTGTCCTTTAGGCTTTACCTAAATAACAATAGGGCCATAAGAGGTTCATGAATAATGATAACAGAGCATGATAATCAAGTTTAACCATCGAATCATGCATATGCCATTCTAGGTTTGTGCCACGTTGCAAGATGAGTGACACATGTACAATCATAGTTCATAGTCTTGACATCTTGGTGGTTAGTGGAGGTGACGGTGACAGTCACAAGTTATGGTGACTATGTTTGGGAATGGCATCGATGATAACCATTATGGACTCCATTAGTGGTAGTCAGATTAAATGTTGGTGGTGAGTGTGTAGGTTATGATTGCTGCAGTGGATTACAGTTTCAAAGGTAGTTCAAGTCTGACATTTGATAAATCGACGATGACTAGCAAAGACCAAAAACTAACACCAGCATGTTGATGGTCACTTCGTGTGTTGTTTAAGCTCATCTAATTAAGATAAGCACCACCAAATTTCTCCTTACATTCCTTAGATATGTAAACCCAATTACCACTCTATGCAGTAGAGCTTTTGACTTTAACAATTTCATGAACCTACAATTATATTAAATCACTAGTTAATTTAATGTACATCCCAAATAAATTTTTGATATAAAAATGAAAGAATGAATGTACTGCCCATTACCTAAACTGATAAATAATTATGAGCATAATTTGAATCTCTATGCCCACCCTTCATAGCAAGCACATTCTCCATCATCTGCACTGTCACAATTTTGATCTTCAATTTTAGTAGACTGAAGTGAATGGAAATTAAGGTGCAAGATATGTGCATATATTTATAATATATTTACCGACACTAAATGACACTAGTAATATGGGTTGTTGTGTTTTTTTTTAGTTTTTAGATCGTATAGTACAGTCACTTATTATTAATGTGTTAAGATGCAAAAACTTCTAGGTTTCCATGTGCGATCATCATTTTAGAAAAGACATCTTTCAATATGTGGTTGTATTTTTACATAGAGGATATATTTACTGACACGTGAAGTGAAAGATACATGTAATTTGTAATATATTTACTAACACTAAATGATGGTGATGCCCATATAAAGGTAGTGACATCAGCATTTTAGAGTCATCTGTTGGGATTTTAATTGGGAGGTTTCTACATTTTTTAATAATATCCAACTAATGCATTTTGAACTATACAACATTTGAAGTAACCATTTTGATGTCTCCAGGCTTTATCCAACCCAACCATATGCATTGTTGTAGAAGAGGTACACAGTCTCCCACAACATAGATTTTCCACTCATCAAATAGGGACAAAGGATTTCAAGAACATAACCACTGTATTATTCACACATGTAGATAATGACAATGATGGTGACTACAATCCATCAGATGATAGTGACGGTTCTGAAAGTGAATAGAACAATTATATAGAAATATTTTTCAATATTGACAAATAGTTTTTAGTTTTGTAATTGGTTCTATTTAAACATGTTGAATTTATAGCTAAATAAATTACATATTTGTTTTTATATTACTTGAAGTTCTAATTCTGACTCGTATCATTCAAATTCAACCTTCACTTTTGCATGTAACAATATTGATCCATAATCTGCTAATTTTTTACCATAGGTCTATAATAGTGTTTGATGTTTTGATCAATGAATAAAATTATTTGCTCAGATGGAAATGAGTTTATAATGTCCCTTTATATATGTTTGTGTGTTTTATTATACAAAGTGAGTGTTTATATATAATCTCGAGCACTTTTGCCATGACTATGTATGAAAATGCAAAAGTATGCAAGTCGGTCTATACAGGTATATTCACATTATGAAGGTATATTTATGTTTTTTAGTTATTTTTGTATTCATTTTATTAGTTTTCAGCTTTTGATACATATTGTGGTGAAAAACATAAGAATTATGTGTCTTATATTATGTGTATTCTATGAAAAACATAATTTCTTTATTCACCTTATTCTTTCTTAGGTACGTAATTCTTACAACTTCTACATTTGATTGTTGAAGATCATGAAAAAATCACCAAATGACCCAGACTTTGTTAGAAAACCATTTTACACTACTTATCCAACATTTAGATGCTTTAAAGAAGATTGAGAGTCAAAGAATGAAGCAAACCTTCAATTCACATTCCCTTCTACGTCTATTTTTCCTTGTAGATAGTCAATTTGTAAATGAACTTATTTGACATTATAAAACCTCCAATCACTTGGAACTCATTATAAAACTATTGTATGGTGATCAAATAGCATTAAAACACATTTATACATGATTTGGAGTCAATATATTGCTAAACAACCATTTTCGATACTTTTCTAGGTATATTAACATGCACCTAATGAAATTCTAAACAAAATCATTCATTCATTCATAAACAAATTAAATACAAAAGATCAAGTAAGCAAGTGGTGGAAAATAAACATCAATTTTGTAGATTAAAATTGGAATAAACATGTGTTTCAATTGATTTCCATCCAAAGTCATAAGCATACATGGAATACTGGACACATAAGTCATTGCACACAACTAATTATAATTGTTCATGTATGGAATAACACATCTATTGGGAGACATCCCATTGGCTTTTAAAAACAATATATTGAAATTCATCTCCAAAATCTGTAGTTGGTGCTCATATATGACAACTATTTCCTTGTGTTTCAATTTCATGGCCCGTACAGTCTCTACCCCTACATCTTAGAGGGATTTTGTGTAGGCATGGGTAGCTTCTAGATTGAAAATATTTATTTCAGCATCCATTTTCTCATCCCTCAGAGTGACAAGTGCATGGTGCAACTTCTTGACCTCTCTAGTCTTCTCAGCCAACACAATTTCCAACTTCATAACCTTTTCCCTTGCACCATCAAGAAGCTTAGACAAAAACTAGTTTTCCCTCTTGAGTTATTCTTTTTTTATAGCTGTTAGTGATAGTTGAAAACCAAGATGTTCTTATGCACCCATTATTTTTTCAGATCTCATCCTTGTGAGAAGTTCTTCCATGTCCTTGAGAAATTGGGTATCCACATTCTCTTCTATATTTTGGACTTTATCTACAAAAAATACACGTGAAATGCAATGTTAACATTCAATATTTTCATCATTGATAAGCTAAAAAAAGCTAGACATAAATGAGGGTCCATGAGAATATTCAAAAGCTAATAACATCCATTTTTTTATATTACGAATAATTTCCTTACACGCACAGAGTTTTCTAACTTGAATGAAAATAATGAAATCATTATATTATCCCAATGTTGACAAATGAGAAAAATGGGCAATTGAAATGGATACTACAAATTATAATGGATAATAACGGATTTGTAAATTAATTTGAAACACCAAAATCCAACATAGAATACTATCATTTTTATCTATGCCATGGTCATTCTGATGAATTGGAGTGTTTCCCTATTCCTTCTCTCCCCTCCTCCCTTGCATTGAATCATGGCCCATAGACATTAATAGTTGTTGTGTCGATTGCCTTAACAAATAAACACATGATATGAGATAAAGGAATGTTAGAGAGACAAGCCATGCATACAAATATTATACTTCACTCCTTCCCACCATGGTTAATTTTATAGAGACATAGAGACATGAAAATATGTGCACTTTGTCATCAACATGTGAAACAATGAAAGGAGAATAAGGTATACATGTGAACATGATATTTCACCTATCAACAACATCACATGCCATACACATAAAAAATATATGATGAGTACATGGAAAAAACATTGCATCATTCAACCATGCATCATTGTACAATACATCGATAAATGCAAATTAACCACCAAACCAGTGCTTAAGTTGTATATAAATAAAAAAACTATGTATCTAACATAAACCATAAACAAAACACTTGTATTGAAATCTCCTATCCAAATAATATGTTTGACCACACATCATACACGTCATACATATTATGCCAAAATGTATGTATATAAATGATAATGTCCAAGGCAGTAGCCACAAAGCAATATTAATGTTCATGCCCTAGTCATTAGGCCTCTTGAAATGGGCAAACAAGTGGAAACGACCATCCACATAAATGCATGTATATGTATATGTCACCCTAGACACCTACATTTTAAAATGTGCAATTTATAAATCCTGACAAAAAGCAAGAATAAGACACTAATATGAAGAATAAACTTGTCAGTTTTGGTAAATAAGAAGTAACTATCATACCTCCTAAACATGATCCATCCATGCCTATGACTATGCAAACTCATCTTCAATAAAATCCTATATGCAATAACAATATACAACACTATCAAAACATTTGATGGGAGGGTTGAAAGAAAGGGCGGGGGGGATAAAGAAGAGTGCACATAATACTTAGTCATCATAAGATGTATAATATGAATTTGTGAGGCAACCTATCATGTGCACTTTCATTTTTTACACCCCGCTGACAAACATATATACCATTCTACAAATGCATTTCTCTCAAGGGAATATGATTGTCATCACTAGAATGGGCTTAAGGGTCATCCCTCTATGATTGAAACAATTATTATTGTAGAAATATCAATGTTAATATTGAGTAAGTTGAATTGAAATTAACTTTAACTTTAGGAAAACCAATGAACTGAATGCATTTAACATGAGGTCCATTGTTGCATGCAACTTGTTGTTGCTCCACCTATTATCTTTCTTGTTCCATTTCTCAATGATATTCTCTTCACTAAATGCAAACATCCCTTCTTTGTACCAAGTTTTCCTTGAATCATATACACCCATCTTTGATATACTTCAAGGTTATCTCATTGAGATAACATAACTCAATGACATTCTCCCTAACTAGCCATGATATTTCCATTTTGTCTCTCTTGTTGATGCTCTGGTTTTTCAAGAGTCGATCTGTTGCCCTCCTTTTTTTTTATCTTTTCATGATTTCTCTTCCCTTCGACTTACATTTCCCAATTTCAGCACACCTAGGTGGGCCTTTTTGGAATGAGATACAGAATATGAATCTTATGATAGTGGGTATTAAGTATGTTTCATGACCAAAATGGATGGCCACCATCAACTATAAATGTGTCATGTGCCCTCAACAAGCAAAGGTGCACGTTCTACCTCACAATACCCTAATCCTCGATAATGTACTCACCTACATACTGGCATTCAACAAAGAAGAGATGTGAGGTTAAAATCATAAATCAATAAACAAAATATGATATTATCAAACACAATAAAATATTAAAATCATACATCAATAAAAAGAAGATAATGTCATTAAAGAAAATTAAATATTGATTTTTGTAAGAGGGAAAAAGAAACATTATCTAACATGAGGAGTAATCAAACATTAAGTGCAGCCAAAGGTTCCCATACATCTCATTAGAAATAATCATTGTGCTCATCAGGGACACCCTCTTCACGTTTGATCTGCTCCACCCCCTCCTACAGTATTAAAAAAGGTGTAACAAATCAAAATACAGATGCAAAGTTCACAAATATTGAGAATTTTACATATGCTACAAGAATATTAAATTAGGCATTGAAAATACACATACCATCAATAAAATTACCTATATTATTCCCTTGCCTACATCTCTATTCGGTAAATAATCTATCTTGCACTAGGATTTCACCCCTGGTTGTTCGCAAGCAAGGGATGGCTATCTCATAACAGTGGGAATACCATCCCCAATGGTTGATGCTCCATATAGCTTCCTCGTTTGATCTCTAAGGGGGTGATGGGAATGTATAAACTAAGCCCTTTCATGTAATGAGTACTTTTGACTGACTTTTTTCTCCTAACACAATGCATGTCACAATAGATTAGCATCAAAAAAAATATACAACTCAAATTCACCTTCGAGTGTAGTAGCTCAAAATTCATACCATTTGTTTGGTCTCATTATAAATTTGTTTGAGGCAATTGTCTAATTCTCACTCATCCATCTTAAATCTGGAGTACTTAACATTCATAATATTAGTTTCCAACAAATAACAACTTGCATTCAAACAAGTTAAGAATATGCTTTACAACACTAACCCTTACCAATGAACTGCTTAAATAAATTACCATAAAGCTCACCATGAGAGTAAAATGGTGTGTCAGTGGGTAGGATAATTCAAGTACTTGACAATGTAACATATCATTCACAGAATAATTAGGGCAACCATTATTCATGAAATTGACACCTTATATTGAAAGTATATATTATGAACCTCCAACAAGGAAATGTGCATATGAGAAAGCATTACATTTTCTATAGATAGTGTAACATTCCAAAGTAGAGATTATCTTTTCACATTATTGAAACACAACATACCAATTCATTTGGAAACAATCTATATAATATGGCAATGCCTCATGTGGCAATTCATTGACAAGCTAATCGAACATTTGTATGTAGTAGATGAGATGGAGAAAATTCAATGGATACATTACATTTTGAAATCTTTGAAAGAACTAAAGCATGCTTGTTTTAAATTTCAAAGGTTAGCAATAATATTTTTGAAGCCTAAAATATCAAGTTCATGGAGATTTTATGCAAAAATAATAATTTCAGTTACAACTTCTATGAAAGACGTTGATGACAATATTTAATAAGCTCGGTGAACATTATTAATGAAGAAGTCAATAATAATAAGTACACACTATATAGTACAATGGGAATAGAGAAAACATGGATTGACACACTCTTAAAAAGTGGAAGCTTGCACAAACACATGAAATATGATAAGAGTAACCCTTTCAATGTACTTAAAAACACCCGTACATGATGACCCCATCACAAAGAATTATGAAGATTCATCCATCTACACACCTCATAAACAAGAATAGAGTAAATTTAGGCATTTTCAAGCATAAATACACATGAAATGATGAATAAAAACACATGAACTAAAAATAAAGCTCAAGATATTAAAGCTTGGAAAATAATATAGAGGTTCTTATACACCCTGTTCTACCCTGTTCTAGAGCTCTGTTTGTCAAATTCCTAGAGCATATGACCCTACATATGAGAGCTTGTCCTTATGTGTAAAAATAATTTACCAAGGAGAAATAGGGCCTGAGAAATAGTAGGTATAGGTAAATTGAAGACATATGTCCTTTATAAGGATTTATTAGAATCTTCACTACTTTTATTTGCATTTTCATCTAAATAATTTATGATCTCTGGCACCTTTATGCAAAGGAGGCTTACGAACACATTGTGAATGTGCTTATCTAAATAATTTTCCTTTTTTCCCCATATCTATTCTTGCTTCATATGTTTTGGATTTTATCTCTGTTAATAAGTTATGGATTCAGTTTTTTCACATTTTGTAAAAACTATGGTATTTATTTCCTTGTTCAGCTTATTCCTTGGTTGGTAATAGTCAATGTCCACCTTCCCTTCTCAAAATAGAGGCTCTGTCTCCAATGGAGTTTTAGACCTCTATTGGTCAAATTCCTAGTGCAGGGTTATATGCACATTTAACCCAAAAAATGGATTGTATCAACTGTTAATGCACTGAGCTTAACCTTATAACATATGCACATTTTATGCAGGGTCATATGCACATTTTATACATCCCTAAATCTATTGTGATCACAAATATGAATGACTCTATCAAACTGATAAAACCTAGCAGAATAGACTTGTTTAAAAAGATTGTTGACTAGTTTATCAACTTTTATCAAAATATGCATCTTAAATCAAATTTTAAAACCTAGTAGAATGGACTAGTTTAACCCTGGGATAAAAATTGGAAGTTTTTGACCTTCTTCTGACCACCTCTGCTTGAGCTATCTCCCTCCATCTTGGATCTAATAGTGAGCAAATGGTAAATGACATTTTTTTGGCCTTTAGGCTTTCCTTGGATAATAGTAGGTTCATGACTAATGATAACAGGGCATGATAATCAGGGTTTACCATGGAATCATTCGTATGCTATGCTAGGTTCATGCCATGTGGCAAGATGAGTGACACTTGCACAATCATGGTTTGTATCTCAATATCTTAGAGCTTAGTGGAGGTGACAATGATGGTCACAGGTAGCAATGATCATGTTTGGCACTGGCATCGATGGTAATCATGATAGAATTGATTAGTGTCAGTTAGATGAAACATTGGTGATTAGTGTGTGGGTTACAATCGCTGCAATGAGTTACAGTTTGAAAGATAGTTTAGGTCTAACATTTGTTAAGTTGATGATGACTAGAAAAAATTGAAAACTAATACCAGCACGTGGGTGGTTAGTGCATGTTAGTTAAGCTCACTTGATTAAAATAGGCACCACTAACTTTCTCCTTACATTCCTTAGGTACGTAACCCTGACTACCACTTCACGCATGAGAGATTTTGAGTTTAAAAATCTCAGGTACATATAATTATATTAAATCACTTGTTAATTTAATGTACATCTCAAATGAATTTTTTATATAAAAATGAAAGAATGAATTCAGTGCCCATTACTTGAATTGATAAAGGATTATGAGCATAGCTTTAATCTCCATGCCCACCCATCATAACAAGCACATTCTTCAATTTTAGTAGAGTGAAGTGAAAGATACGTGTAATTTATAATATATTTCTTGACACTAAATGATGGCGATGCCAATATAAAGGTAGTGCCATCAACATTTTAGAGTCATCTACTGGCACAATTTAAGGTTCTCAAATTTAAGCCTAGGAATATCCAAATGGAAAAATATGGGCAGCTATGTGTTTTTTTTTTTTTTTTTTTGTGGGATTCCCCTTTACAAAGATAATATATGACCCATATTTACTTACATTTCTCTAAAATTTGCATTGCATTTTGTCAATAATGGTGACTATAATCCATCAGATGATAGTGTCGGTTCTAAAAGTGAATAGAACAATTATATAGAAATGTCTTTCAATATTGATAAATATTTTTTAGTCTTGTAATTGGTTCTGTTTGAACATGTTTAATTTATAGCTAAGTAAAGTACATATTTGTTTGTCTATTACTTAGAGTTATGATTCTGACTTGTTGAGTTGTGGAGCTAAAAGCTTCACTAATGTGCAAATGTGGAGGTTGTTGGGTTACACAGTAACCGACATCGGTCAGAGCCAACCGACATCGTTTAGGGGTCGACCGACATTAGTTATCTTCAGCTACATAGTAACCGGCATCAGTTATGTTTGGCCAACATCAGTCAGACAGGAACCAACATCGGTCACCTATGTGTTTCCATAACTATTTTAATTTTAGACGAACAATTAGTTTGCATGTAAAGGCTAATTTAAGTCTTGAGTCTGCTTTTCTAATTATTGTTTGCTTTGGGTTCTATTTAAGAGACCCATGGGGCTGTATTGTAATGTGAGCAAGATCAAATAGATATGCAAGGTGCAAGATCAAGAAGATTTGCAAGGAGTAAGATCAATTAGATCTATAGGGAGCAAGATCAATTAGATCTGCAGGGTGCAAGATCAAGAAGATCTACAAGGAGCAAGATCAATTAGATCTGTAGGGTGCAAGATCAAGAAGATCTACAAGGTGCAAGATCAAGAAGATCTGTCGGAGAAGGAGGCAACAACAATTGGGTTGATTGTCACTGGAGGGTAAAACAGCTCAGTATTGAGTTGATTGTGGTTGTAATTGATTGAGAGAGAGAGAGAGAGAACTCTTGAGGGAGAATTATTGTACATCTACGAGGTGTGAGGAGAAAGAGATTTATTCATTGTATTTCCTTCTAAAAAAGTTTAATACAAGATTGGTTGTTTCTTGTATCTCCTATTATTTGTTGTTTCTAATTTCTAGTTACTTATTACTTCTAATTTAATTTTGTGTTTAGTTGCTTATACAAAAGTAATCAATTGTACTCTAAGGAGGTCCTAACAAGTGGTATCAGAGCAGGTTAATGTTTGTTGATTACAGAAGTCACTCACAGGGGTTTCTGTTTGAGTGGGAGTAAAGCAATGGTAGAAGAAAGTAAACTAAGAATGGAGAAATTCAATGGCAAGAATTATCAATTATAGAGGATGCAAATTGAAGATTATATGTATCATAAAGATCTGTACTTACCGTTGGGTGGGGTTTCAAGCAAGCCCACAGATATGCAAGATGAATAATGGAATGTTTTTGATAGAAAGGCTCTTGGATCTATAAGGTTGAGCCTGGCATCATCTATGATTTCCAACTTATCACAGGCAAAGACAACGGTAGAGTTAATAGATACTTTGGCAAATTTATATGAAAAACTCTCAGCTTCGAATAAGGTATATCTTATGAAGCAATTATTCAATTTGTAAATGCAGGAAGGTGGATCTGTATATAGTCATCTTAGTGATTTCCATGGATTAGAAAATTAGTCAAAATAGTTTTTAATGATGAAATTAAGGCTCTCTTAATCTTATGCTCTTTACCTGAAAGTTGGGATAGCTTGGTAATGGCAGTTAGTAATACTGTGTCTGCTTCAAATATCTTGAAAGTTGATGATGTTGTTAGTGTAATCTTGAATGAAGAAATTCACAGAAAAAGCACAAGGGAAACATCAGGAAATTCTTTAAGTGTTGAAAGCAGGGGATGGAAAAGAGAGAAGGGCAAGCAAGGGAAATCAAGGTCAAATATGGGAAGTAGATCCAAATCTAGAAATGGAAGAATAACCTGCTGGAATTGTGGGAAGAAAAGACATGCAAAAAAAGATTGTTGATTGAAAGAAGATCAGCATGAAGGCAATAAAGAAGCAAATGATGTAGGTATTGTTACATAGGATGCTCTTATATTTTCTTTGGATAGTCAAGTAGAATCATGGGTTTTAGATTCTGATGCTTCTTTCCATGCAACCCCAAATAGAGAATTTTTCAATGATTATGTTCATGGAGACTTTGGAAAAGTTTATTTAAGGGATGGTGAGCCTTGTCAAATTGTTGGCAAAGGAAAAGTGCAACTGAAATTGTAGAATAGAAACACATGGGTGTTGAAGGATGTCATGCATGTACCCATCCTGAAGAGGAATCTAATTTCTGCAAGAAAGTTGGGTGATGAGGGTTGCACAGTAACTCTCACAGCTAAATCTTGGAAAGTTTCCAAGGGTGCACTTATATTAGCTAGAGGTAAGAAAATAGGTACATTTTATCTATCTACTTGTATTACTAATTCTCCTTCTATTTTATCTACTTCAGATGTAGATGCAAAAATGTGGCACTGTAGGCTTGGTCACATGAGTGAGAAGGGAATGGATATTCTTAAGTCAAAACATAAGCTTTCAAATTTGATAGATCTAGATTTCTGTGAGCATTGTATTTTTGAGAAACAGAAGAAAGTGAGATTTCTCAAAACTGGGTCAACAAAGAAGGAGCACAAGTTGGAGCTTGTTCACACAGATGTGTGGGGACCAGCTCAGGGAGCTTCTATTAGAGGAACACAGTATTATGTTTCTTTCATTGATGATGCTACAAGAAAGGTATGGATTTATTGTATAAAGAGGAAATATGATATTTTTTACACATTTAAGAAATGGAAAGCCTTGGTTTTCAATGAGAAGGTGATGTACAGTGATCAGCTCAAGAGGATAAATAATTATGAGCAGGGCAATCTTGATTTGGATGAGGTTATGATCCAAAATGAGCTCACGAATAAAAATCATCACTCACAAGAAAACACAGACACCGATGTCAGTCAGGTAGAGACTGATGTCGATCAGATAGAAACTGATGTCAGTCAAGTGAAGACCAAAGCTGGTGATGTTGGGAAGGTGGAAACCGACATCGATCAAATGGAAACTGACATTGATCAGGTTAGTCAGATGGAATTGACATCGATTGGGTGCAGATCGAGAGATGATCGGGATCGGTCACTATCAAAAGGAAATTTGGGTGGACAACAAGCTATGAATGAGTCTCAAATGCCCATGAGGAGGTCTGAAAGGGTAAGTAAACCTCTAATTCATTATTCATCTTCTTTATACTACTTGTTGCTCACTGATGGTGGAGAACCAGGAAGATTTGATGAGGCAATGCAAGTAGAATCTAGGGAACAGTGGGAGCATGGCATGAATGAGGAAATTGATTCCTTGAAAGAGAACCATACGTGGGATTTGGTTGAGTTGCTAGCCGGAAAGAAAGCACTAAAAAACAAATGGGTTTACAAGTTAAAGGAAGGAGGGAATGGACAAGTGAGACATAAGGCTAGGTTATATGGTCTTAAGCAAGCTCCAAGACAATGGTATTTTAGGTTTGACAGGTTTATGACAAAGCATGGCTTTAGTAAATATCAATCTGACCATTGTGTTTATTTTACCAGATTGGATAATGGTAGCTATATTATCCTGTTACTGTATGTAGATGATATGCTTGTTGCAAGTTCACACATGCAAAAAATTACTGAGCTAAAGGTAAAACTAGCTCAGACATTTTCCACGAAGGATTTAGGAGCGAAAATCCTTGGCATGAGTATTTCTAGAGATAGGGAAAATCACAGGTTGATTTTGTCTCAAGAGGATTATGTGAATAAGGTGTTGAAGAGGTTTAATATGCAGGATGCAAAACCGGTAAGCACACCTATGGCTAGACAGTTCAAGTTAAGAAAAGAATAGTGTCCTAAATCACATGATGAGGTTGAGTACATGGTATGTACTAGACCTGATATTGCCCAAGCAGTGGGAGTTGTCAGCAAGTTTATGGCCAATCCAAGAAAGGAGCACTAAAATGCAGTTCAGTGGATTCTCAGTTATCTGAGAGGGACCAGCAGTAGGCTTTTATGCTATGGAGGGTCAAACACTTCTCTACATGGGTATGTAGATTTGGATATGGTAGGTGACTTGGATGACAGGAGAAGCACCATAGGATATGTGTTCACTGTTGGTGGAATGGCGGTTAGCTGGATTTCAAAGTTGCAGAAGGTTGTTGCCCTATCTACTACAGAGGCAGAATACATTGTAGTCATAGAGGCTAGCAAGAAAATGATATGGATGACTCGGTTCATGAAAGAGTTGGGAAAGGAGAAAGAGAGTTGTAGATTGTACAGTGATAGTCAAAGTGTAATTCATTTGGCAAAGGATTCAGGCTTTCATTCAAGAACCAAACATATACAGCTTAGGTACCACTTCATTATATAGGTATTGGAGGATGGTCAGTTGAAGCTGGAAAAGATCCATATGGATAAGAACACGGTGGATATGTTAACAAAGCCGGTAACAAAGGAGAAGTTGAATCTTCATTCAACTTTTGTTGGTCTTCAAGATTGAACTTGAAGATGGAGAAACAAACCAAAAACAAATTAGAAGATGTTGTTGTACAGGTACAGGTGCAGCTATTTATCTCCAAGTGGGAGATTGTTGAGTTGTGGAGCTAAAAGCTTCACTGATGTGCAAATGTGGAGGTTGTTGGGTTACACAGTAACTGCCATCGGTCAGAGCCAACTGACATCAGTTAGAGGTCGACCGACATTAGTTATCTTCAGCTACATAGTAACTGGCATTGGTTATGGTCAGCCGACATCAGTCAAATAGGAATCAACATCAGCCACCTGTGTGTTTTTAGAACTATTCTAATTTTAGACGAACAGTTAGTTTTCATGTAAAGACTAATTTTAGTCTGGAGTCCGCTTTTCTAATTATTGTTTGCTTTGGGTTCTATTTAAGAGACCCATGGGGCTGTATTGTAATGTGAGCAAGATCAATTAGATCTACACGGTGCAAGATCAAGAAGATCTGCAAGGAGCAAGATCAATTAGATCTGCAGAGTGCAAGATCAAGAAGATCTGCAAGGTGCAAGATCAAGAAGATCTGTGGGAGAAGGAGGCAACAACAATTGGGTTGATTGTCACTGGAGGGTACAACAACTCAGTATTGAGCTGATTATGGTTGTAATTGATTGAGAGAGAGAGAGAGAACTCTTGAGGGAGAATTACTGTACATTTACGAGGTGTGAGGAGAAAGAGATTTATTCATTGTATTTCCTTCTGGAAGAGTTTAATACAAGATTGGTTGTTTCTCGTATCTCCTATTATTTGTTGTTTATGATTTCTAGTTACTTATTACTTCTGGTTTAATTTCGTGTTTAGTTGCTTATACAAAAGTAATCAATTGTACTCTGAGGAGGTCCTAACACTCGTATCATTCAAATTCTACATTCACTTTTGCATGTAACCATATTGATCCAAAATCTGCTAATTTTTTACCATAGGTCTATAATAGTGTTTGATGTTCTCATCAATGAAGAAAATGATTTCCTCAATGAAGAAAATGAGTTTATAATGTTCCTTTATATATTTTTGTGTGATGTCTTATATAAAGTGAGTGTTTATATATGCTCTCAAGCACTTTTTCCATGACTGTGTATGAAAATGTAAAAGTATGCAAGTCATTCTATACAGGTATATTCAAATTATGAAGGCATATTTATTTTTTAGTTCTTATTGTATTAATTTATTAGTTTTCAGCTTTTGATACATATTGTGGTGAAAAACATAAGAATTATGTGTGTTATTTATATTGTATTTCCATATTCACCTTATTCTTTCTCAGGTATGTAATTCTTACAACTTCAACATTTGATTCTTGAAGATCGTGATAAAATCACCAAATGACCCACAATATGTTAGAAAACCATTGTACACTACTTATCTAACATTGAGACACTTCAAAGAAGATTGAGAGTCAAAAAATGAAGCAAACCTTCAATTCATGTTCCCTTCTAGGTCTATTTAAAACCTCCAATCACTTAGAACTCATTATAAAACCATTTTATGGTGATAAATTAACATTAAAACACATTTATACATGATTTGGAGTCAAAATATATTGCTAAACAACCATTTGCCATACTTTTCTAGTTTTGTTAACATGCACCTAATGAAACTCTAAACATAGTCATTTGTTCATTCATAAAAAAACTTTAATACACAAGATCAATTAAGCAAGTGGTGGCAAATAAACATCAATTTTGTAGATTAAAATCAGAATAAGCATGTGTTTCAATTGATTTCCATCCAAAGTCATAAGCATACATGGAATATCGGACACATAAGTCATTGCACACAACTAATTATCATTATTCATGTATGGAATACCACGTCTATTGGGAGACATCCCATTGGCTTATGCAAAAAAGATATTAAAATTCATCTTCAAAATCTAAAGTTTGTGATCATATATGACAACTATTCCTTTGTGCTTAGATTGCATGGCCTACATAGTCTCTTCCCTTACATCACGGAGAGATTTTGTGTAGGAATGGGTAGCTTTTAGATTGAAAAACTTTATTTTAGCATCCATCTTCTCATCCCTCAGTGTGAGAAGTGCACGGTGCAACTTCTAGACTTCTCTTGCCTTCTCAGCCAGTGCAGTTTCCAACTTCATAACCTTTGACCTTGATCCATCAAGAAGCTTAGACAAAAATCGGTCTTCCCTCTCAAGTGATTATTTTTTTAAATCCATTAGTGACAGTTGCAAACCAATATATTCTTATGCACCCATTGCATTTTTGGATCTCATCATTAGGATAAGTTCTTCCATGTCCTTGGAAAATTGTGAAGCCACATTCTCTTCTAGAATTTGGACTTTATCTACAAAAAATACATGTGAAATTTAATGATAAAATTCAATATTTTTAGCATTGATAAGCTAAAAAAAAACTAGACATAAATGAGGGTCCATGAGAATATTCAAAAGCTAAGAGCATCTAGTTAGTTATTAAGATTAAAGTTGTTTGAGGCAATCATCTAATTCTCACTCATCTATCTTAAATCTGGAGTAGTTAGCATTCATAGTATTAGTTTCCAACAAATAATAACTAAATATGCTTTACAACACTAACCCTTACCAATGAACTACTTAAATAAATTACCATAAAGGTCGTCATGAGAGTAAAATGGTGTGCTAGTGCGTAGGATAATTTGAGTAGTTGGGAACATAATATAGCAGTCAAAAAATATTTAGGGCAACCATTGTTCATGAAATTGACACCCTATATTGAAAGTATATATTATGAGCCTCCAACAATGAAATCTACATATGAGAGGGCATTACATTTTCTATAGATAGTGTAACATTCCAAAGTAGAGATTATCTTTTCACATTATAGAAACATAACATACCAATTCATTTGGAAACAATCTGTATGATATGGCAATGCCTCATGGCGATTCAAGGACAAGTTAATCGAACATTTGTATGTAGTAGATGAGATAGAGAATTTAATGGATACATTAAATTTTGAAAACTTTAAAAGAACCAAAACATGCTTGTTGTAAATTTCAAAGGTTATCAATAATATTTTTGAAGCCTGGAATATCATGTCCATGGAGATTTTATTCAAAAAAAATAATTTTACTTACAGCCTATATGAAAGAGTTTGATGACACTATTTGATAAGCTCAGTGAACATTCTGAATGAAGAAGTCAACAATAATAAGTATACACTATATAGTATAATGGGAATAGAGAAAACATGGATTCACACACTCTTACAAAGTGGAAATATGCACAAACACATTAAATATAATAAGAGTAACCCTTTCGGTGTACTTAAAATCACCCATACATGATGACCCCATCACAAATAATTATGAAGCTTCATCCATCCACACACTTCATAAATAAGAATAGAGTACATTTAGGCACTTTCAATAATAAATACACATGAAATAATGAATAAGAACACATGAAATAAAGATAGAGCTCAAGATATTAAAGCTTGGAAAATACTATAGAGGTTTCTATACTCCCTGTTCTACCTTGTTCTAGAGCTCTGTCTGTCAGATTACTAGTGCATATGACCATTCATATGAGAGCTTGTCCTTATGTATAAAAATAAATTTTTAACAGAGACAAAATCTTAGGCCTCTGTCAAGAAGAAACAGGGCCCAATAAATAGTAGGTATAAGTAAATTGAAGACATATGTCCTTTTCACGGATTTATTAGAATCTTCACCACTTTTCTTTGCATTTTCATCTAATAATTAATTTATGCTCTCTAACACCTTCATGTAAAGGAGTCTGATGAACACACTGTGAATGTGCTTATGTGAAGCATTTTCCTTTTTTCCCCATATCTATTCTTCCTTCATATGTTTTGGATTTTGTCTTTGTTAATAAGTTATGGATTCAATTTTTTCACATTTTGTAAAAACTCTAGTATTTATTTCCTTGTTCAACGTATTCCTTGGTTGGTAATAGTCAATGTCCACTTGCCCTTCTCAAAACAGAGGCTCTATCACTAATGGAATTATAGACCTCTATTGGTCAAATTCCTAGTGCAAGGTTATATGTACATTTAACCCACAAAATGAACCATATCAAATATTAATGCACTGAGCTTAATATTATAACATATGCACATTTTATGCTGGGCCATATGCACATTTTATGCATCCCTAAATCTACTATGATCACAAATATGAATGACTCTATCAAATTGATAAAACCTAGCAGAATGGACTCGTTCAAAAAGATTGTTGATTGGTTTATCAAATTTTATCAAAATGCACATCTTTTAACCCTGGGACAAAACTTGGTAGAATGGACTAATTTTAACCCTGGGATAAACCCTAGAAGTTTATAACCTTTTTCTGATCACCTCTATTTGAGTTATCTCCCTCCACCTTGGATCCAACAGTGAGTGAATGGTAAATGACATTTGTTTGGCATTTAGGCTTTACCCAAATAACAGTAGGGCCATAGGAGGTTCATGACTAATGATAACAAATTTTACCATCAAATCATTCACATGCCATGCTAGGTTCGTGCCACGTTGCAAGATGAGTGACACATGTGCAATCATCGTGCACAGTCTTGACATCTTGGTGGTTAGTGGAGGTGACAGTGATAGTCACAAGTTGCAGTGACTATGTTTTGCAATGGCATCGATATAAAACTGATGGACTCAGTTAGTGGTATTCAAATTAAATGTTGGTGGTGATTGTGTAGGTTACGTTCACTACAGTGGATTACAGTTTTAAAGATAGTTCAGGTCTAACATTTGATAAATCGATGATGACTAGCAAAGATTGACAACTAACGCCAGCACGTTGGTGGTTAGTGCATGTGTTGGTTAAGCTCATCCCATTAAGATAGGCACTAGCAACTTTCTCCTTACATTCCTTAGATATGTAAACCCAACTACCACTCCATGCAAGAGAGCTTTTGACTTTAACAATTTCATGAACCTACAATTATATTAAATCATTAGTTAATTTAATGTACATCCCAAATGAATTTTTGATATAAAAATGAAAGAATGAATGTAGTGCCCATTACCTAAACTGATAAACAATTATGAGCATAATTTGAATCTCTATGCCCACCCTTTATAAGAAGCACATTCTCCATCATCTGCACTGTCACACTTGATTAACTCTCTCAATCTAACCATCAATGTTTGAGTGATAAATTTTACTAAAATTAAGTTACGTAATCAAAGTTAAATTCAGAGTCATCTAAAACCTCAAAGTCATTTTTAGATCATAATCTAAAATAATCTTTTCTGGAAAACCATGTAACTTATAAACTTCCTTTATGAATCTCTTCACAAGGGTAGGTACATCATCTATCAAGTTGCTTAGTATGAAGTGAGCCATTTTGATTAGTTTGGCAAAAACTACCAAGATCATATCATACCTATTCCATGACATCAACAATCCTTGGAAAAAATTCATACTGATCACCTACCATTTCCATTCTAAAATATCATGTGGATATAACAATCCAGTCAGATGCACATGCTTAGATTTCACTTTCTGACACTCTAAGCAATGTGACACATAATTTGCTACATCTTTCTTGATTATTTTTTAGAAATATAGTGTTCTAAGCTCTGCCATGAGCTTGGTTACACCTGGGTGTCCTAAATAAGGGGCATCATGTAATTACTTAAGCACTATAAACCATAGATTCTCTCAATCTATCACACACATCCTTTTGTTGTAATGCGTAGTGCCCATTACCTAAACTGATAAACAATTATGAGCATAATTTGAATCTCTATGCCCACCCTTTATAAGAAGCACATTCTCCATCATCTGCCTTGTCACAATTTTGATCTTCAATTTCAGTAGAGTGAAGTGAATGTAAATTAAGGTGCAAGACACATGCATATATTTATAATATATTTACTGACATAAACGACATTGGTAATATGGGCTGCTGTGATTTTTTTTAGTTTTTAGATTGTATAGTACAGTCACTTATTATAAATGTGTTAAGTTGCAGAAATAACAACGTTTCCATGTGCAATCATCATTTTAGAAAATACATCTTTAAATGTGTGGTTGTCTTTTTACACAGAGGATATATCAACCACATACCCAAATGGTCAGTGTCAGAAAACAACTCGGCTGGTTTTACTTGCATTTCTCTAAATTTTACATTGCAATTTGTCAACCTAACTAATGACCCCAAGCTCTAGCTTTTTTGGGGTGAGAGGGGGAGCGGTAGATTTAACATCATATGTGAAAGGGACAATATCTTGTAAATGATCACAAATTTAAAAATGAGTCATATATATATATATATATATATATATATATATATATATATATATATATATATCTGTGTGTGTATGTGTGTGTGTGTGTGTGTGTGTGTTTGTGTGTGTGTGTGTGTGTGTGTGTGTGTGTGTGTGTGTGTGTGTGTGTGTGTGTGTGTGTGTGTGTGTGTGTGTGTGTGTGTGTGTGTGTGTGTGTGTGTGTGTGTGTGTGTGTGTGTGTGTGTGTGTGTGTGTGTGTGTGTGTGTGTGTGTGTGTGTGTGTGTTTGTGTGTGTGTGTGTGTGTGTATGTGTGTATATGGGGGTCGATAACGAGGGCATGTTTGTTGGTGTTTAATTAGAAGGATTTTATATTTATTTAAAAAAATAGTATTTAGTTTGGAGGTCTCTACATCTTTTCATGTGTTTCGGTATTTAATTGAGAGGTTTTAACATCTTTTCAACATTATCTTTCATGTATTAATATAGAATAAGGAGACATACACACACGCAACACACATCAAGTTATAAACAATCTCCAATTGATAACAAAACTTGATTCTGTATCAATTCCTAATTATTACTATGATTAGGGATTGATATGAAATCAAGTTCCATTCTCGATTGGAAATTAAGTCACTATAACTCATTTTATGTGTGTGTGTGTGTACACATGCACATGCCTATGCACCCACACACACACTTTGAAGTATAGACACTTACTCTCCAATTAAGAATGGACCTTGATACCATATCAATCCTTAGTCATCAATTGAACATAAACTTCACATTCATTATCTAGGGTTTCATCTTCCAATTTAGGATCAACATTTATATACTTATACAGGTTCTAATTGCAAAAACGGCTATCTTCCAACACATGTTGTATAACTCAAAGTAAAATCATGTTCAAATATGAAGTTCTAGAATTATGCTCCTGTCATTTGTCACAAACATAGAATACACTGAAAGGAAACTATTTTGTATATATTTCAACAAAAACTCACACTGTCGAGGAAACTAAAGACATGAGACGAAGGGTTTCTCTACTATTCATGCGTTTGAAAATTATTTATACACAAACACTTTCTTAGGATAATTAGTGACAAAATTTCTCACATTATCTGTATTATTGACCCCAATTTTATATTTTGATCCTTTCAATGGTGTCTCAATGTTACGAATGTCAGTGCAATTTAAGAAATTATCCCTCTCTGTGTGATATTTGAATAATGTGAGTTTCTCAAAGACCATGTCACAATGCTTTTAATGAACAAGTTATAGGGTCATGGCTAACAACAACAATCACTCCATCCAATCATTCAATGCATCACTTATTTTTAGGGTATGAAAACGATGCCTGCCTATAAAATCATTTATCCCTTGCCCATGAAAAATTGAGTCCTTTTGGTTCCTGTGGTCCATCTTGGTGTATGTAATTAGAACATGTTCCTTATTTTTCATTATTAAATTAATGAAAAAATCACATTGGAATTTATGTTGCACATGCTTACAATGAGGTTAGCCTCTAGTAGAAACCATCATAGCCTTTTAAATGTTATAATGTACCTCATCTAGCTCCCTGGAATCTTTAGGGCATTATGAACACCAATAGATGTATTAAATATAAATAAGTTATGATATCAAAAATTATTCCAATTCATATTTTTTACAAAGTTTTATACATGGAACTATACTTACATTATGTATTGGAAATATCTATCATTCCTAAAAAAATTAAAGTCGGCTAACACACAATTGACTTTACTATCTTAGATACAAAAGTTGGTGGGATACAATAGTTGGTGGGATACCCTAGTCTCTTACATTCACCATCTTATTTGACCTTATCAACACCAGAGTGGAAATTTAAGGGAAAATTAAACTTCTTTCAAAGTTCTTGATTTTTTTCCCAATATAGAGACTAGATCTGAGAGATGAATTTTAACTATAAACATTTGGTTTAAAAACTTCATCTTGACCTGGTAAAATCAAGAGGGAGAATTCCACATCTACAAGCCGAAGGGTTAGATTCTAACACCCTTGCAAGTAGAGGGGTCAAATTTTGTAAGCCCTGCAAGAACAAAGGTTGGATTCTTACACACTTACAAGTAGAGGGGTTGGATACCTGCACCCCAACAAGTAGAAGGGTCGGATTCCACCGCCCCGACAAGTAAAAACTACCAAAACAGCGTCCAATCTACCTCAAGTCATAAATTTTGCATCCAAACGCTATTTTTTCTCTCATTTGATGAAATTTGATGAAGAAAATTTTATCTCAAATAACCATGGTACAAAAACTTCATCTTGAACTCCAAATATGAAGGGGGAGAATCATGGTTGCAAAAGCAATGCAGAATTCTAAATGTGTCCAAGTAGGGTCCAAATCTCTCTCGAGCCATAATTTCTACATACAAACTCCGATTTGGCTCTCGTTTGATGTGTTAGAAAGATAATTTGATGATGAGAATTTTACCTACAAAATACATGGTGAAAATATTTTATTTCGATCTTCAAAAATCTAGGGTGAGAATCACAGTTGTAAAAACAAGGCAAAGTTTGCATTTTTCAAGTGGTGCAAAGCAATCAAGTCACTTTTACAATTTATGAAAATTGGAAATTACACTTTTGAAAGTCGTGGAAATTGGTCATTGCACTTTCACAAGTTATGCAAATTTATCAATGCACTTTTTCATGTTACATAAATTGGTCATTGTACTTTTACAAGTTGTGCGAATTTCTCCACACACTTTTGTAGGTTTCAAGTCTTGTAAAAACACCAATGCACTTTTAAAAGTCATGAAAATTGGTCATCAAACTTTTACAAGTTGTCTAAATTTTTAAATGTGTTTTTACAAATTTCAAGTTGTGTAAATTAGCTAATGTGCCTTTACAAGTCCCTGAAAAAGCAAAAAAGGTGGTTACGCACCGTAACCACCCATTTCCACCTATAAATACAAGGTTGGGGCTCATTTGTAAAGGTTATTGACAATTAAACTTTTCATTATACATTTTGGAAAGAGTAGATTGTATTTGTAACCTAACAAATATCAATATAGGGAGATTTTGTAAACTTTGTATTCAGAATTTCTTCATGAATTATGTATTTATATGTTATTTATATGTATTCAGATCTTTGATTTCAAAGTGTTAATTTAATTATTATAAACTAATCAGAGTTTGGATGTTCTATTCAAATTGCAAGATTTTAAAGTTTTAAACTTAACCATATTTCGCTGATATAATATTAAAACTCTTTAATATATTATGTTAGATATATGATTTTATATGGTAAAATAATATTTCTGTATAAGATTAAATTTTATCATATTTACGTACTACATTTGTGAAAAAATATCTAACTAATATATAAAATTATGAAGGATAATATATTAATAATATTTATAAATCAAATACTAATAACCTTCTAGAAGGGTTGGATGTCCAGATGCCCAGTGTTTCAAACATGATCGTTGGAATGTGGATTATAGATAGTTAGACATCCATTGCGAAATTTTAGGCACTCCAATCATCCGACTACATTGTTTGTTTATATGGGAATTATAATTCTTTACATTCAAAACGTCATTATAACAGTTATCATGCGTCAGCAATGGGTAATATGCTGATGTCACTGTTCATTCGTTGTCGTTTATAGCAGGTCTGCATGTTCTTCCGAGGAAAAAAGGACTGGTAAGAAAGAGTGTCGTATGGAGTTCGAATTGTCAAATGTACTGTGAATAAAAAAGGCTGCAAAATTTGAACCGTAATTTAGAGCATGACAAGATTGTAAACTGCGTCCCCACCAGAAGGATCACATGTTCTGAACGGTCCACTGTTGAGATACTTACATTATATTATAAATATATGTATGTTGCCCCTTACTCAACATTCACCTGTTTCTTCTGAAATTGAAGTAAAGGAAGCTCAAATTTGTTGCAACAATGGAGAATGTTCTTGCTATGAAGGGTGGGCTTGGAGATTCAAGTTATGCTCATAATTCAGCAGTTCAGGTAATTAATGGCACTGCACTCACTCATTTTTATAAGAGCTTCTAATAATTCAATGCAATGCGTGTGCAGATAAATATGGTGGAAGCAGTAAAACCTATTCTGGAGCAAGGAATATTTGATTATATGAGGAGGCAGCAGTTGACTGGAGGAGGAGGCGCATTTAGAGTAGCCGATTTAGGTTGTGCCACAGGGAAGAATACTCTTGTGGCAGCAGACACCATTGTTAGAACTGTGCAAAGCATGTACCGCTCAATGCAAAAGGAGGTGCCAGAAATTGAGGTTTACTTCACTGATCTTCCATCTAATGATTTCAATTCCCTATTTAAGATGTTGCCTCCACACAAACAATTAGCAGATGCAGATGAAGATGATAAGAAGCCTCTGGCTACAAGATCTTACTTCGCTGCAGCTGTGTGTGGATCGTATTTTAGACGTCTGTTCCCCCAATTCAGCTTGCATTTCTGTCATTCTTCTATCAGTCTCCAATGGCTTTCACGGGTATGTCATATTAATTTCCATACCCCAATATGATATTATACATGTATGGATCCTAACATTACATACGAGCTTTGATCTGCTTAGCACCATTCTGTTGAAGCTATTTCGGGTTGAGTTTTCTACTAGTGTCTTTTCTTCTCAGGTCAAAAATAAGTAATGTTTTTAAATTAAAAAAGTTGACTCTTTAATTCTCCGTTTAAGTCTTTTTAAGCATTGTTTCGTTTGCTAGTTCGTGCTCTAAGAATTTTTTATTAACCAGCTAAGACTGAACATAAGAATATCTCGTGTTGTTGGGATTATTTACAACTTAACTAGCTCAGATCATTGTGGTTGAAAGTGGAGATTATTATTTAACACATTATTTATATTTATAATTATAATTCTAATTTTATATATATATATGTGTGTGTGTGTGTATGTATATATGTATATATATATATATTCTCCTTATTAATGTTAACCAATATTGTTTTGTTGTTTAACAACTGGAAATTTTTATAGAATATTTTATATTCTATAATTTCTTTTATCAAATTGTAACAGATTATCAAATTATTACACTAGGTTAAGTGGCGATTTGATATTACTGTAGGTACCTCAGAGTGTTGAAAATAAAAGCTCACCTGCGTGGAGTGGTAGTCGTGTTTACATATCTAGTGAGTGTAAGGAGGAAGTTGGTAGTGCCTATCTTAATCAGTTTGAAAAAGACATGATTGCATTCTTACGAGCAAGGTCAAAGGAGATAGTTATGGGAGGAGGCATGTTTATAGCTCTAATAGGTCGTAAATCTGGGACCCACATAATGAAGGAGCAAGGTGTATTAGGAGATATGGCTCGTCACATGGAATATGCATTTGAGGAGTTATTCAATGAGGTATAAAAAATAAACCCAAATCCTTCCAACATGTTCTTAATATTTCTTATTTTGTTGCTTCGATAAATGATGGCGATTCACTTACTTTTAGCATGTGTATGCAAATGGCAGGGTCTTATTGAGAAGGAGAAATGGGAATCATTCAATATCCCATGGTTTGGTCCAAACCCTGAAGAATTGAGGAGCATAGTGGAAAAAGAAGGATCGTTTGGGATAGAAAGCGATGTGAAAGTGATGGGAGGATTTCCTTCATTTCCAATGACAAATGTAAGGAAAGGGGAAGAGCAAATGTTTGGGAGAGCTGTAGGAAACCATTATAGAGCATTGTTCGAGAATATTATGCAAGCTCATTTGGGGTCTATTGACTTGACAAATGAATTCTTCTCTAGAATTGCTAACAGAGCATCTACTAAATTTCCCGAGTATCTTCTCAATCAAATAGAGTTGATTGTCGCTCTTCTCATTCACAAAGGAGGTTGATAAGGAATATATCAAAACTGCTACTAAACTTCACTTGTCTCGCATCAATTTTACATTGTAGTTTTTAAAACTTACTATTCAGATTCTAATAAAGTCTCACAATGTTTCATCTTTACAAATATGTATTTGTAAGTTTTATCCCTCAAATTTAAGATAAACTTTTAAATATGTCATCTATATCAATACAATGAAGTGAAGCTACACACACATACACACACATATATAATATTATAATATACCAAAAACAATGAATTAAGATATAAATGAAATACACATAATTGCATTTGCTCAAAATAAAATCTCTTGTACAATAGTCACTCTCTTTTTTAAGTCCATATGTTGTTTTAATAGTTATTTGAATACTCAGTAATTAATATAACATAAAAATATTTTTGGTGAATAGTGGATTATTTTTTGAAGTGATATTTTGTATTTCATTATTTTTTGAAGTGATATTTTGAATTGCACTATGTGATTTTTATTAAAATGAAGATATCAATATAATTTAGATATTATAAATTTGGTATTTAAATATAAAAAAATTAAGAGAATTTTTAATTTTATATTCTTAATAAGTAATTATTGACATTTAAAATACAAATAATAAGTGATGATTTAATTGTACAATATATAAGTATATTTAGAAATGATATATTTTAGTATGTTATTTTAAATGATGGAATAATTTCAATCTTATATTATATGTCAATTAAATCATATAAAATAAATAATAATAAACTTTTAAAATTAATATTATTTTTTTTCAAAATAGATTTGTGGGAAATTTTGAATATCTATCAAGTTTTTTTTAATTTTTAAACTAATCATTTATTAAAAAAGAAAGAGTATTACAAATTCATATTATATATTCAAATAAATGTAATTTAAATGAAAGAATAATTTTGATCATATGTTATATGTTAATTAAATTATATAAATGAAAATTTGATAAATTCTTAAAGTTAATATTTTCTTTTTCTTAAATTTAATTGATATATGTATTTAATTTTAAATAAATGATTTAATTTCACTATTTAAAAAAATTCTTATATTTGATTGATATATATTTAATTTTGAATAAATAATTTAATTCTATTTTAAAATAATTAAAAAAAAATTGAATTTTTCTATTTTCAAATTAACTATTTATTTTTAAAAAATAAGTGTTTATGTTTAAATAAATGTCTACCCAACTCTTTCAATTTTTCCTTACTGTATCCATATTCTTATAACTTAATCTGATGGTTGAAGGCTAAAAATATTTTAGAAAAAAATTAAAATGAAAACCTTCTAATATTCTAATGCTGAGAATAAAAGATAGACTTGAATGCATTTTTATGATTTTTATGAATGCATTTTATGATTTTATTAATTTTCAATGAAGTTAGCACGGAACTATTTTTGGGAAACGCTTCGAATTTGTTTTCGAATGAATACTTTAGATTACACACTGATTTTTTTATGAAGATGAAAATACTAATACAAAAATATTATAAATTTAATATTTAAATATTATAAATTTTCTTAAGAATATTTTTGATAAGTAATTAAGATCTAGTAGGTGACGATTGAATGGTACACTATGTAAGTATATTTACAATCAATAAGTTTTAATATGTTATTTTGAATGAAAGGAATAATTTTCATCATATATTTTGTTCTCATTAAATAATATAAATTTTGTTCCAATTAAATTATATAAATAAAAATTAAAAATAAAAATAAAGTTAATATTTGTCTTTCTAATTCATATTATATATGCATATAAATATAATATTTTTAAAAATAAATAACAACTCAATCACATTATAAAAGAAAGATTTGTTTTAATTATTTTATTTTTAAATTAATTATATATTCAAATATTCTCTCTTTCAAATGTTTAACTTAAAAATAGAAAATCATAATGAATCTTAATTATTTTGTGGTGTGATCAAAATACACTCATATATTTTTAAAATAGATTAATTCAACACATATGATTTAAAAATAGAATAAAGATTTATGGAGTTATTCATATATATATATGAATGATTATAACACCAAAAAAATGTAAAATTGTTGAGTTATTTTATTTTTTAATTAATCATTTATTTTATAAAATTTAATTATTAATTTTTTTAATACATGTTACGGTAAGATTGACATACCTACATTCAATGTGGAATATAAGCTGGTTGAGTCTCAATATTTATAATTTATTAATCAGTCAATATTATGTTGATTGTTTTGAGTAGTTTATTCATTTATAAGATTTAAACATAAATTGCTTTTATACAAATATATTTATTTTAACGGTTATATCACAACCCAAAAGATATAGTTAATTTTATTATTTAACTAAGTAAATATCTACTCAACCCTTTCAATTTTTTCCTTACAAAATTTAACTTTTTTTTTCACATTTTTATTTGTATTCTTATAACTTAATTTGGTGGTTGAACGAAAAAATATATTTTCCAAAAAAATATGAGATGAAAAAAAATTCAAGAGTTCACCAAAAAATAAAAAAATAAATCTATGATATAATATTGGTTTTTAATTTTAAAGAAGATAAATTTGAAGATGTTTTTAAGATTCTATTAATTTTTAAAATCTATTTTTTTTTGCAGGAGATAAACCCGGTTGCATTTTTATGACTATTAATTTTCATTTTTGAATGGAATTAAATGTTGATTTATTTAGATCTATCATAAAAAAAAAAGTTCATACCAACTATATATAGATATGAAGTTTATAAAATATTATAATTTACTTGAATGAAATTAATTTTTTTTTTAAATTAAATAATATATTTTATACATCAAAAACTATTACACATTATATGTTTGGCATTCTAAATTTATAGAAAAAATATTGGAAATTACAAAATTATGTTTTTATTTTTGTTTTAAATTTTTTTTATTAAAATGTAATAAAGATTCATTATTATGTATGATCATTATGGGTAATGCTATGGCCATCGAGTGTTATTGAATTTGAACATAAACTATTTTAAAATTCATGATTTAGTTATTACTATGAATTTATAGATTCAAGCTTAGTGTTATTGAATTTGAACATAAACTATTTTAAAATTCATGATTTAGTTATTACTATGAATTTATAGATTCAAGCTTACTCCGCACTTAAAATTAATTGAAATTTTAAATAAATAATGAAACTTAATAAATCACAAATAATGAAGTATGATAAATCTTATAAATATAAGCATATTTAAAATATATTTTAAGCATTCTAACCAAAATAATAATATATTAAAACCAAATTAAGTTCTTCCATCTTCTATGCATAACATTACATACTTAGAGTACAAATAAGGGGATACCATCATCATCAAAACGGTAAGGCCATCCTCATCAAAATGGTAAGGGCATATAAAAAATTTGAATTATAGAATTAGATATCTTAACACAAGTTTACATTCTTTTATACTAATGTGAGAAACTCAATACTAGCATATGGCAATTGATCCTTAGTATAGGCATTATTGTAACACGAAACAATAGAACCCCTTCTCTTACCACCAGGTTCCATAAAATTAGAATTATATCCAAGTCTTATATCATTAATGGCATATTATTATTCATATGAATCATCCTATTTTGTTCATTGGTCGACCTCTGCATGTTATAAATAAATTATGCCATATGTGCTCATAAAATATGCAAGATAAGGGATTCAAGACTTAATATCAAAAATTATTTGAGCTTAAAATGAAATGATTATGATTAAATTTTGATATAGTTTACCTACATTGGTGCCTTGTTCCTTTGGAATAATAAAATGGACAATTCGTATATAAAAGATCTTAAGAGAATTTTGTGCAAATATGGAATACATCCAAAACTAAGGAACATAAATGTAGTTACCACATGAATGATAGAAACCAAACATCTCTAAATTTAAAAATTATATTTCCATTAATGATAATTTTAGTTTTACATGAAATACTTCACATGTTCATAGATATCAAAGTAAATATGAAGATAAATATTAATTAGAAAAAAAAAATTAACACTCATATCCCATTATATATGGTACCTCCGAGGATTTTTACAATCTAGAAAACAACAGATCTAAGGAACATGCTCATGTCTAATGACCATAAAGCTAGCCTATAAGACCTATCAAGAGAACCAAAACAATGCCCTTTAGATGCCAAAAAGAACAATAGAATGTCATGGCATAAAAGTCATAAGCACTTGTTAGCATGATGAAAAGAGTCAATAAGTAATTATAAAAATGGTAAGTATTCTAAAAAATTAAACTACAATACTAAGATGCCATACAAAAGTTGATTTGTAGAGGGAAATTGTTTATGACATTCATATATTTTTTTAAATTTAAAATTTTAATATAAATATGAAGGGGATAGTGACAAATTTAATGATGTATCAATTAGAAGCATATTCAAAAACATCAAACACTTAATTACATCATTGAAACATTTTTCAGTCTTTGGTACAAGTTTCAATCACATCACATACAAAATGTATAACCTTACAATGAGATCTCATTATAACCAACATAGGGACACAATCAAGTTGCATTATCTCCATCAAGTTTGTCTCTATCTCTCTTTGTTTCTCTGTTTAGATCCTCATTCCAAAATTTTCATTTACAATTCTTATGAGGGTTTAGAAAGAGGGTTATCTCCTATGATATGCTATGATGTCTTCTCCTCTTCATTATTTCTATGAAGTCTCTCTAAAAGGGGTGTTGTCATGCCCCTCATGTAATTATTTGGTTGGATAAGACATTAGGTTCTTTGTTCTCAATATTACCCTGTACTCTACACCTTGTTGCAAACATTTTCCATACACTTTCAGAAGAATGATATTGTTTTAGATGTGCTTGCTATAGTGATATATTTCTAAAAAATATCTTGAGCTTCACATCTCATGGCTTCAATCATCAACTTCAACACTAACATAGATATATCCATACAATGAAAAACACCATTTTATAAATGCACCTAAAAAATATAAAATCGGATGAGTATGACTAGAGACATGTCTTACATTATTAGCCCATCTTGACTAGTATTCACTATCATGAACCTAATTTTTTACTTCACCTTCAATTTTAGTGTTTGATCCTCTAATGTGCATACTTGATTGATCTTCATCTGGAGGATTTGATCTTCTATCATCCATACTTACTTCACCTTCTTTTGACTTTCTTGATTTGTTGTCTTTGAACAGTGCATTCAAAACATATTAGCCATTTGATACTCCAAAGAAACTAGAAAATAAACAAAAAATAAGCAGAAAGAAATTTTACATTGTACTCCATATCATTGTTATTAATTCACTCACTCACACCATCCCCCATGTCCTAGATAATTAACTCTCTTCTTCTCTATCTCATTCACTCCACGTTCATGACATGTTTACAAGTGTAGTCTTGGAGTGAAAATGGGTAATTACACATTGACATGGATGGATTTTTAGTATAGACATAATAATTTAATGTCAATTTATTTGACTCCACACAAAAGTTATAGTAGGGTCACTACTTTGGAAGGTGAAATGGTAGTCAAGAATCTACAAAGCGTTGACCCATGAAATATTTCAAAGACTCTAATTTAAAGTTCCTATAGAAGCCATTTTCCTTGAATTTTCAACCACAAATAATATATTTAAACAGTTGTGGTTAGTTTGTGAACTAACCAATCTACCCTATGATGCGTAAAAGTTTGTATGGTGCTGAAGAAAAATATTTTTCAGTTGTGAATGGTAAGATTCTATGGATGCATTTGCTTCTTGCCTCACATGTTGAATGGCATCAAAACATCATGACCACATTCCAACCCTATGAAGCCAATGCTATCCCCAATATTCAATAAAATTGGCCTATGTGGAGCGATACTTATCTACAAGCTTTCTAGACTCCCTATTTACCATGCCTTCATTATCACAACTATGAATTTTTTACCCTATTTAACTTAACATTATGTGTCTGACATCATCTTATTTCACCTTTGATATCAAATTATTCAACTATTCATGACACACATGGTATATGTATAAATAAGCTTCACAATTTAAAATTTCCCTACATAAAATGATAGATTTGTAATAATTTAGACTATAAGGTGAAAATAATATATATGAAATTTAATTTATGAACTTCATTATGCGTATAAAAATAACAAAGGTGCAACTAATAGCTTTGATCTTTGCACGGGCATCATCTACTAAGAAGGCATTGATTTTCCACTAAATGTCTTTTAAATGTACTCTCTATAGAAGTATTTGCATCCATTGGATGATGTTAGTAGTACATGAACATGACATAATCACCCCATGAAATGCACAATTCTTGGCATTTGGAAAAACCAATAATGTGTATAATTGGAACTGTACAAAAATCTAAAACATAAGAGATTTCAAGTTTAAAAATATC
Source organism: Torreya grandis (assembly GCA_037957365.1). Lineage (NCBI taxonomy): Eukaryota > Viridiplantae > Streptophyta > Pinopsida > Cupressales > Taxaceae > Torreya > Torreya grandis. The sequence goes on along the minus strand of JARHVA010008033.1, from coordinate 494,195 downwards.
TATATCATCAAATACTAATAAAATAATTTAAAGAAAAAATTCATTGCATTCATTCCAAACATTGAATCCATCACCAATAAGCTTTCCTTCCCAAATATCAACAACCAATCCAGCTATTATGGGTGTTAGATGCCCAATATGAACGGGATTTCCCTATCCCCATCAATCCCTTCCACATTGTATTTTTGATATAAAGACCACTTGTTTATATTTACTAGCACTCTTTCCTGAATACTTTATACATCATTGGGAATATAGACATATTTTTCCTCCTTGATTTATCATTCTTTATTGTATATATCATTCTTCCTTAGAAAATCAACTCGATGTGTTTCACAATTGAAATTGTAACTTTCTCATGCACCATCTCATGGTGTTTAAGATGGATAGAATTATCATAAATTCCTAATAATATTAGCTTATAAACCCATTCATTCAGTTGGGGGATAATGTAAGGAGCAAAAAATATATTTTTTCCCCTTGAACTGTTCATATTACTATTTGTGGCAATGATTGTCATGGCTATCTATGTGTTCACCTGATTATATGTGAGAAACATATGATAAAATATAATGACCATTTTACGTATGTTGAAATGACACTAACAACCACACCTTATATGTTTTCAACCTGGCTAGTTGTATTTTACCATCTTCGACACTATGCACTTGTCTTTTGGCATGGCATTGATTTCCCAAAAATATTGTGGCCCATATGAACACCAATATATGATGGATATGTTAAACATATCAATTTTATTAAAATTAAAAATTACCTATATAATGACATATGAATGAAACATAACAACATATAATTACAAACACACTTTCTATCTAAAATATGAGGTCACTTACATGACATATTCCTAGGTATCACTAATCTTTGTTTACTTCCCAGGAACAACTAATGGTTTTTTCATGCAATGTGACACAAAAAAAATTAGGGAATGACTTCCTTTTTTTTTCTCCTTTCATGAATTCATCAACCTTATCACCTTCCAATCAATGATCCAGATGACTTCCTCATTAATGTTAAGAAATATTTCTCACTTGACATTGTTACAATCAAATGGACCCTTGTTTTGGCTTCTACAATGGAACCTACACAATTTACTACCATATTTTTTCAATCTATTCCACCCTAAAATAAAAATGTTTCATTTGACTAATACATAGTAAAAAATTTAAATGATCAAATATTGTAATCTACAAATAGTAATGAATTAATAACATGTATAAGATATTTGAACCTCAATTGTGTTTAAACTATGAACAATATTTACATATCAAATACATGATAATTAGATGTATGTTATAGATTCGTAATGGAAATAAAATAAAAAAATCATTACAACATATACTCATTGCTGCATAATTTGGATCTATCCACGATAGTTACAAATAGAACATTGCCACATATAGTCATCCTTGCATAGTAAAAAAAATGTTTATTGTCATTCAAAACAATATAACATGTATCCCAAAATAATTCTTTTGACATTGAATCAAAGTTATATCACCGCACCAAAAATAATGTAAAGTATGACTACAGTAACAAACATGAACATTATACTATGAAAATAAAATTATTGCACATCAGTGATAATGGCATGTACTTTAAAATCAAACATGACATCAAAAGTGTTCTAATTCAAAATACTCTACAAGTGTGTATACTAATGTAGCCATGTCTAATTTATCCATACTCATTTCATGTTTTTCCTTTCATTCCTCATGCGATGCTCCTTGTTCAACAAAATTCATTTTCACAATGGATCTCAATATCATAAAAAAAATCATACATGAGAATGGCTTCCTTGTGTAGTTTACTCAAGAGACCACTTGTAACATCCCTCTCCCCTTTCATGTTGACAACATCTTGTGAATCAACCTCCACATAAAAACCTCTTTCCTCCATAAGTAGAAACATAAGCCAAGCCCATCTATCAATGCAATGTAACTGGCACAATGTAGACAAACCTCTTCATCTAGAAATTTACCATATTATATTATGATGAAATTCTTTTGAGTCAATAACATGTTTTTAATTTGAATAGCCCTTCCTTTCCACTGATCACTAACAAATAAACTCATTTATTCGTTACACATATTGCAAATGTTAACAATGCATTTCAAAAACATCAAAAGAGTATAATTTAAACTAATTCATTTATACACAAACACCGGTTACTCATACTCATCAAACTCAAAATATATCAGAACAACCCCTTTGCTTCATTTTTTGTATCTATAATTGAAATATATATATTTTTGCATGTAGTATTTCATTTTACGCATTTTTAATACTATAAATAGGGTATTTAATGGACATTGAACATCACAAACATATATGCTTACAATCAAGATGAAATTATGAAGTTATTAAAATTATCCTTGCAGTCAACATTTTGACCATAGTTATCTAAATTTTGGTTATGTATAAACTGCATGGATGTAAAAATGGGTTTTGAACCTATATGAAAATGAATAATGAGCTTCATATCTATTTTTTGTGAGTCATTTGGCTATATATTTTTCATAATTACTGATTTGATTTTAATAAGGGAAGGAATTACACTAGAGAAGGAGCTTAAAAGAGAGACGAAGTGTGTTTGCGAGTCTATTATTGTGGAGAAGAGAAAGAAGTTAAGTAATGTGAGGTGGCATAGTGTACAAAGAGCCTAAAATATTCATTTAATAATTTTTAAACTATAGGTTATATATAAATATTCATTTAAGATTTTATGAAATTCATTTTTTATAATCATGCATAACGTATTAAAAGTTCCTAGTAGTTATTTTTATATAGAATTGTATTTTTACTTATGTTTTCTATTATATAATTTTAGTAATACTTCCATTTTTATGTATATTTTTGTGTTTGATTCATATTAATTTATTTCTATTTATAATCCAAATATCGTTAATGTACATATCCTTTGAACTATATTTGAAAAAGTTGAACCTTGTATTTTCTTTTTTCCACTTCTTTTTTCTAGTGTATTTGTGCCTCTACTTCAATTATTTTTTTGATATTCTATATATTGATCATTCATATTGTACACATGGTCACATCCAAATGGAATGTGCATAGATGCATAAAAGACCCATGGAAAGGTTGTAACTTGGAAGTGGGGATAAATCTTAGCTTGTATATCAAGAATGTTCTTATATGAAAATTATACCATAACAAGACTCAATGCAAAGTGTTATGTTAACATACATATAGATCATATCATAGAAAGACAAGATGAGAAGTTTTATAATAACTATTCTAAAGAGAATTAGTTAAATCAAATTCAAGATATGTGGGGAAAGAAAAGTGGATCCTATAAAAATTTTGCATGGTGGATTTTGTAGCGAAATCTCTTGATGAAGGATAGGCCTTTGTTATTGAACATGGGTTGAAATAAATCGTTAATATATGATATAAAATTAATATGTAGGACACGTAATTTTAGATAGATTAAGTGAGGCAATTCTAGGTTAAGGTCATGCTTACCTTTATGAACACAGGGTAAAGGAAATTCTTAGTATGTTATACAACAAAACCTATATGACATGTATTTATGATTGTCTAGACACACTTAAAAAAATAATTTAAAGGTGGATCCAAGATATTTTACCATTCATTATAGGTCATGTTCTATTATGGTGAATTATCCTATAAGGAGAGCTCTTGTTGAAAACACTATATTTGTCTTTGAAACACTTTGTCATTAATTTTTTTAGCATGGAGTTTAACAAAAACTATATTACATGTATTTAGGATTGTAGACACACTAAATCATTTTGAATAGGTCGCATATTGAATATACATTATTTTGGTGAATCATTAGGATAGAGGTTGGTGACAACAAAAAACTTTATGAAATATATTTAATATAGTAGACACAATAAATCACTTTGGAGATGGCTCCAAGAAAATGCACTTGTCATTATAGGTCATCCTCTATTATGGTGAAACATACTGTCAGGATTCAATTTTTGCCATCATTATGGAAGTCAATGTTTATTTATGCATTGCTTTATCTAATCTACCCTAATTATCTTTTATTTTATAAGATCTTCTTGATTTCATGTAGGAAGGAGTGAGGGAAAAATGAATAATGAAAATAGATTTGATAATTTGTACAAGTAGCATACACATAAGGTAAATAGTTTATTCTTAAGTTGGATCAAGATTGGATTAGAATTAAATGAAAAAAGTAGGAGAATTGTACATCTATTTTGGTAGGTAAATTTAAAAATAGAGGAGTTTTTGGCATCCTAATAATAGTAAGTTTAGTTAATTACAGGTTGTGTTATTTTACATTAGATGATCTAACACATCCAATTGTGTATTATGCTTTGAAAAATGGATGTTTTTATTAAATACATCTAGTTTTTGTATACTTGTTTTGCACCATGCATATCTAGTCAATGAAGTAGGATCTTTGTACATAATGTTTAATATTTTAATAATTATTAAATTAATTTTTTAAACCACTCTAAAATCCAAAACTTGTTCATATATCTTCATGGTAAACTATTAAGGAACAATTTATGATTGTTTGTAACTATCTTTATATTATATGTAAATATTTTTGAGTTTGCCTCTCATGATATACTTTTCTATTTTATACTTTGGATATTACTACTATCCACAATAATAAAACTTTAACAAATCCCAAAATATGACCTTTTAAACATGGATACTTATCAGGTTGAAATTCTAATGATATCAAGTAAACTATATTGTTGTTATAGTTTATGGTGGTGTCCCAATTTAATGTTTTATCCTCTGAAGGTATATGAGATAATGTATTTGTATAAAAAATGTCATCATCTTGTTGATGGAGATTGGGTTGCAACTATGTATGGATGAAAGGCATATAATGATCATGCTCCATATGGAAAAGAAGATGGAGGATATGAGGATTGTAGCACAGATGGATGTAATCATAATGATAGTGAAAAAATGAAAAAAATTGTAGTCTTTTAGAAAATGGTAATCTTTGAGGGAAATTTATCTTACAACTTACTAGCATATGAGGATCCCCTTTCAAAATTCATTAATCAACCTCATGACTTCCATATTGGATAACCAAGCATTTAAAAAATAGAAATCGGAGCTCCTTACAATGACATTACAATCATGAACACAAAATAAAAATCTAATACCATTCAAGGAAGTATGTATGTAAATTTATGGTATATTAATTGCATCTCGATTCCATATTTAAAATAAAATAAGAAAACATATATGTTTAAGTAGATATTCTTAATAAAATGAGTGTTTATTTAGCTAAGGGTATATGGGTTGACATAAAAGTAGAATAATTAATGTTTAGCAAATGGAGCGAGATTAACTCCATATGTGAAGAACACTCAACATTTCCATGTGTACCTATGTAATAATCTTTGTGAACTCCTTTGTGCTCCTATCTAGTTGGTTCCTAGTAACGGTCTCACTAAGTTTGTGCATGTTTGTGTAATAGGGGAAATCAGAATTCGTCTTCAAAGATAACAAGGAAAATTGTTGGTTCATTTATTTATTTTATTGCATTTACTTGTATTTATTATTTAGATTGGGGAACTAATTACTCATTGTAATTAGTTTATTATGTTTATTAATAATTTGTACTATATAATATAAGCTTGTTTAGCTAGTAGTCAACATGGACACCTATCTTGTTACAGTGGAGTTCCACTCCACTAATGAGGGTAAGATAGGATAAGATTATTTAACTAGTAGTCAACTTGTGTTGATCATTTACACAAGTTGAATACCTATTTTGTAATTGTGGAGTTGCACTCCACTATTCTTGTAGTCAGATATCAGTTGAACTACACACGTGTGATATTCCTTATTTGTATCATACATGCCTTGCTCTATATAAGCAATGGCTATTTGTATATTCTATATTAGATTAATATTGAATTACTAGAGTAATTCATAATATTTGAGTTATTCATTTATGTTAGTCTTAAATATACATTTATTATTTATTACTATTAATATTTTATCTCTTATTTATGTTTTCTATTAAATTCATTAGATCATGTAGCTAATTCTAACATAGTATCAGAGTCAGGTTTCAATAAAAAGAAGCGGAATAATCAAAACAAGTCATAGAAAGATAAGAATAAAGGGAAATAATCTTCCTCACAAGGAGATCATAAATCCACTAATAAAAAAGATGATTCACAAAAAATATGGGTACTCATTACCCTTATTGTAAAAAGGGGTTTCATAGTGAACAAGATTGTTGGAAGAAAGAGATTGATGAACTTAAGGGTCTTGTCAAAAAGAATAACATCAATCAATCAAAAGATTCTTCCACTCCTCCAAATTCAAGGAAATAGAAAGCTAAGACACTAGTTACACTAGCAAATTCTCCTAAGTCATGGGTACTTGACTCAGGTGCTTTGCACCATATGGGTTTTCGATTAAAAACATTTTTTTGAATTAGAACCAATTTCCTTGCCTCATATTCTCATAAGTGATGATTTTAAGGTAGATGTCATAGGAAAAAGTATAGTTGATGTTGATAGTGGTGTATTTGAGGATGTCCTCTGAATGCTAGAGTTATCAACTAACCTTCTCTTTGTCTACCAAATCACTCACTTTGATACTGGTAGGAAAGTTGAGTTCACAATCGATTCTTTATCAATCAGAAAATTGGAGGATAATGCCTTAGTTGCAATAGAAAATTTTGGCATTAATATTCGACTTTATTCATTCTTCCACTTTGTGCCTCAATCTTCCTCTACAATTTTTCTCTCATACACTGATTCAGTGAACAAGCTATGACATCACTAGTACAAAAAGAGAAATATATGATTTAAAAAACTACATATAAATGACCAAACATTATCACATGACCATTAGTAGTTTATTTCCAATTGTTTATTATAAGACCAAATTGATGACTAAACTATTTTTAGTTATTTATTGATTATTTTGATTGATCAATTTGGTAGTATATTTAGTCATTTATTGTTGTTAACTAGTCGTTTATTTAGTCATGATAGTCATTTATTTAGTCATTGTAATCATTAATTACCATCAATTGGTAATATATTTAATCATTTTTATTCACTAATTTTCATCCATTGATAGTATATTTAGTGATTTATATTAATTGATTTATGTCCATTGTTAGTAGATTTAGTCATTTTAATCATTATTTTTTTACTTTAGGATATATATATATATATATATATATATATATATATATATATATATATATATATATATATATATATATATATATATATATATATTTTAAGTAATATATATATATTTTAAGTAATATATTACTTAAATTATTAAGACTAATAAGATAATAATAATAATAATAATAATAATAATAAATAAATACATATATTATGTATTTATATACAATTAAATGCATAAATAAATGAATAAATATAATAATAATAAATTAATTAATTATTTAAACTAACAAAAAATATTAATTAATTAATTAAAAATATATATAAATAAATAAATAAAATAAAAACAATAATATATATATGTGTGTGTGTGTGAAAATAAAACACATATATGTAAAATAAATAGAATAAATAAATAAATTAAATTAAAAAATAAAAATAAAAATAAACAAAACAAAAGAATGGGGAGAGGCAACTGGGCAACCCCAACCCGCCCCCACTTCATTATAGGAAGGGGGAAGGGGGTCCAGCTAGTAGGCCAACCCCCTCCTCTAGATTTTTGTGTATATTTAGTTAGAATAAATATATATGTAAAATACATACACATCATAAATATATATTTATATACATAATGAATAATCTATATAATATGTGTAAGAAATTAAAAAAATATGTGTGTATATAAATTGAGTATATATACAAATAATATGATCTTTATATTGGAAAGGATTATCTTGAGCTTCTTCCATTGCTTGATCTTGTAAATCCGTTTAGAAAAACAAAGCAAACATGAGAAATAGGTTTGAGCAATAACATTTATTTAGGCTATAAGGAAATTTAAAGCTTTCTAAAAGAATACCTAGATCCAAGATTTAATTTATTTCAATCCTATGGCTCTCAAGGGAAAAAGGATTTTGACTTTTAAATTTAACACTTGTAAATGGGAGCAAAAAAGACTTTCGATTTAAAATTTAAATTTAATTTTAATTAAATTTAATCTTGGTGGCTTACATGAAATTAATGAATTATTTTAATTTATCTTTATAAATTAGATATTTTTTGTAACTTGTAAAAGTTAATAATTAAGTATTCAAAAAAATGTTAAAATGTATTTTATTTAATTGTTTCACGAGTAACTCTCCTACAATAATAATTAAATAACATATTAAATTTGAAATTAATTATTATCAATTAGTTTATTAAAGTTATTTTTTAATTTAGTTATTTGAAATTATTTATTAAAATAATTAATCATCTTCATTGATTTTTATAAGGTGTAATGATAATTATTAAAGACTAATTAAATATTTTAACACACTTAACGACACTTTAATGTAATTATTATTAATATTTTTAAAGTAATGTAAATAATATTGAAGTATTTTGAAATAACAACTATTTAGTCACTTTAATAACCCACTTAAATATCATATTGTCTAACTTTTATTTGTGTGACTAATTATTTAGTTATATTTTTTACTCGATGACCAAATTAGTCATTTATTTAGTCATTTATAATTGTGTTGCAAAAAATTAGTAGAATTTAATCATTTTTAGTTGTCGTGACTAAAAATTTTAGTTATGTAGTCATTTATTTGCCAAATTTTACTAGTGCATGAGTGGTTTGGTCACCTGACTACCATTATTTACATCAGCTTAGTCAGTAGGAGATGGTTACAAGACTTCCACATATTCAATTTTCAAGGGGTGTATGTCATGGTTGTGCTTTAGGCAGACATCCAGAGAATAAGTTTGATAAAGGGAAGGCTTGGAGAGCTACATAAGTCCTCGAACTTGTTCATAGTGATTTAGCGGGTCCATTACCTACTTTGTCTCTTAGTAAAACCTGTTATGTTCTCACATTTATTAATGACTATTCCAAATATACTTGGGTTTATTTTTTGAAACTCAAGAGTGAAGTATTTGATAGATTTCTAGAGTTCAAAGCTCTAGTAGAGAAACAATCTAGGAAGTATGTCAGGATCCTCTACACAGATGATGTGAGGGAATATGTGAATAAAAAATTTGAACAATTATGTGCTCTTGAAGGAATTGATCTTCAGCATTCAGTTGTGTATACACCTCAACAGAATGGTGTAGCAAAGAGGAAGAATAGATTCTTAAAAGAGATGGCAAGTTATATGGTTCATGCAAAATCATTAGTACCTAAGTACTAGATAAAAGTGATTCATTGTGCTACATATATATGCATAATAGAGTTCCTCATAAAGCTTTAAAGGGGAAAATATCTCTTCAAGCTTGGCATAATATGAAGCCAAATGTGCATCATTTTAGAGTCTTCAACAGTCCAACATGGGATCATATACCTTCAGACAAGCATCGTGCTTTACAAAAACAAAGCTGAACTTGCATATTTGTAGGATACTCTGATGGTGTTAAGGGATATCAACGCATTGATCCATATTCACATGAGCTTATTATAGCGAGAAGTGTTTACTTTGAAGAAAGTCCTTCAGACTTATCTTCTAGCATTTCTCATTCTTCTTCCTTAGAAGAATTAGATAGAAATGAGGATGATAATCCTACTTCATCTACTCATAGGGATGATGAGGTAATACCTCCCCAGCAGGATTTAGTAGGTCATGTTCCTCCTCCTACTCTAGATCCTCGCCCATTGATGTCTTTGTGGGCTAGATAGATTTTGGTAGATGCATAACTTCTTGTAAGGGATCCATTAGATTGAAGTAGAACATGATTACAACATGATTTTTCACATTCCTACATTGCCACAACTTTCAATCCATAATCTTTTCAGGAAGCCACAGGGATAGCTGAGCGGAATTCAGTGATGGAAGAAGAGTATGACTCATTGATTAGGAACAACACTTGGGATCTTGTTCCTCTTCCTAAGGGAAGAAAATTAGTACGATGTGGGTGGATATATCAGACTAAGTTTGCAGCAGATTAAAATATTGATAAGTATAAAGCATGCTTAGTGGTCAAAAGTTTTTACCAAGTGGAAGGCATTGACAATACAAAAATATTTGTGCATGTTGCTAAGGTGAATTATATTTGCTTGATACTATCTATTAGTGTAGCTCATGGTTGGGTTGTATATTAGATGGATGTGAAGAGCTCATTTCTTCATGGGGATCTTCATGAGGAGATATATATGGAGCAGCCATAGGGGTTCATTCAAGATTCTTCATTGGTATGCTACTTGCTTAAGTCTCTCTATGGTCTAAAACAAGCCCCTAGGGCTTGGTATTCTAAGATGGACACATTTCTTCTATTAATTGAGTTTTTGAGATGTCACTCAGATCTGAATATCTATATTTTACAACAGGAGGATTCACTATTGTATTTGGTGATCTATGTTGATTTCATTATTACAGGAAGCACAAAATTCATCATTAGTAGTGTTAAGACTACACTTCATGATAGGTTTTCTATGACAGACATGGGCCTATTGCACTATTTTCTTGAGATTCAGATAGCAGAGTCTTCTTTCAAGATTACACTTTCATAGCCCAAGTATGTCATGGACTTTTTAGCTCAATTTCACATGGTTGATTGTAGACCTGCATCGAATCCTTTCATATCTACATTTAGACTTGAGGTTCATTGTTACACTCCCTTGATTGATGCCACATTATATTGTCAACTTGTAGGCAGCCTCATCTATCTAACTCATACACAGCCTGACATTTCATACATAGTTGGCATGATTTCACGCTTTATGTAGACACCACATGAGCTTCATTGGAGATTCACCAAGTGAATTTTGAGTTACATTCAGGGCACTATCAGATATGAGATTCACTATATAGTAGGTACAAGTTTAGACTTGATGGGATACACAAATTCTAATTGGATTGATGATTATGATGATTGTAAATCCACTTCTGGTTATAACATTCACTTCGGCTCTAACCCCATTTGTTGGTAGAGCAAGAAGAAAAATGTTATTGCTCTTTCATCTCTAGAGGATAACTATCGTGGCATTGTGAATGCCACTACCGAGGTTATTTGGCTTCATAATATTCTCACTGAGTTTGGTGTTCCATTTTGAAAGCCATTGGTCATCTACTGTGATAACTAGAGCACTATCCAAATCTCAAAAAAATTGGTTCATCATCAGAGAACCAAACACATAGAGATCCATATGCACATTATCAGGGAACTGATTCAGGCAAAGATCATTGATCTTTAATATTGTCCTATGAAGGAGTAGATTGTAAATATTTTCACCAAACTTTTCACTGAGAGCAAGTATCTTTACTTGTGATCTTTTTTTGGGTTGCGGGACATCAGTTCTTTAGGGGGGTCTCCTAACCTTCATTTTGAGGATTTTTTTTCCTTTGGGTTTTCTCCTTCATCTATTTGTACAGATTACCTATTATTACTACACATTGTCAAGACTCTTTTCTACATAGCCCTACCTAAGCTTCACTTATAGGGGGTGTTGGTGCATTTATTTGTTGTATTATATTTAATTGTATTTATTATTTAGATTGATGTACTAATTACTTATTGTAATTAGTTTATTATGTTTATTAATAATTTTTACCAGATAGGATAAGCTTGTTTAGCTAGTAGTCAACTTGGACACCTATCTTATTACAGGGAGTTTGACTTCACTAATCAGGTTATGATAGGATAAGATTGCTTAGCTAGTAGTCAACTTGTGTTGATCATTTACACAATTTGAACACCTATCTTGTTAGTGTGGAGTTGCACTCCAATATTATTATAATCATATATTAGTTGAACTACATGTGTTGTGTGAGTTCCCTGATCTTTATCATGCATGTCTTGATCTATATAAGCAATGACTATTTGTATATTGTATATCAGAATAATATTGAATTATAAAAATAATTCATTATATTTGAGTTATTTATTCATTTTTTTAATTATCTCAGATATACAATTATTGTTTATTACTACTATTGTTTTACCTCTTATTTATATTTTCTATTAGATTAATTAGATCCTGTAGCTAATTCTAACAAAAAATCACACACTTTTGATATTTAATGCTAAAACGACAATAGGTAGAGGGGCTGACTTGCCATGTGGTGGATGCCAATATATTTTTGGGGTAACATGCCATGTTCTTAATGGTAGTGAGCCTCAAAGAAAATGAATGGATAGTCTCCATAATCATTTCATGAAATTTAATTGAATCTTTGTGAGTGTTGGTGGGACTGACGAATGGACTCAACACTTTCATTGAAACTTTCCATAGACACTAGCACACACTGAGTTTGGGCATGATAGTTAATTTTTCCCCAAAAAATATCTCTTCTACCCTAGTGTGCAAGAATGCAATCATGTCTTTGGCAAACTAGTTAAGATAAGCACCGCTAACTTTCTCCTTATATTCCTTACCTACGTAAATCTGACTACCACTCCATGCAAGAGAGATTTTGTCTTCAACACTCTCAAGTACCCACAATTACATCAAATCAATAGTTAATTTAATGTACATACACTATAATACCATATTTATTAATGTATGTCAATGTATGTAACGCACCCATGAAAGCTAGTGGAGACACAAAGAAGTATGGCAGAAATGCAAGTCTATAATGGGAATAGATGTCTAAAATATGATCCACACACATCTACAACAAAGTAAGATCTTGTAGCCAAAGGCTTCTTATCATCTTCATCTTCATCTATTAAATTTTTGGGAGCATGCAACATTCTAAATAATGAATTGAAATCATTAAATGGAAGATCAATGAAGTAAACCTCATTTTTTGGTGCCTCCTTTTCTATTGAGTGGTACATGCTTTGCACAATGATAGCAATGGTGTCTGCCACCACAAAACTATCCTTTCTTGTGGCACAACCTAAAAATGCCCCTCTCAATACTCCTCTAGTCAACTCTTGCATCCTCATATTTCCACAGATGTGAATTGCTCTATAATAGGTTTTACTACTTCCATAATCTTTATCTACAAATCGATTGCCTAACATTTGAAAATTATTACTTGAAGCTCTTATTAAAATGAGTCAATGAATGTAGTGCCATTACCGGAACTAATAAAAAATTATGAGCATAAATTGAATCTCCATGCCCACCCTTCATTGCAAGCATATTCTTCATTGCCTGCATTGTCACAAGTTTGACCATCAATTTTAGTCGAGTGAAGTGAATTTAAATTAAGGTGAATGTATATATTTATAATATATTTATTGACACTAAATGATGGCCATGCTAATGTAAAGTTAGTAACATCAACATTTTATAGTCATTTGCTAGTGCAATTTAAGGTTCTCAAATTTAACCCTGGGAATATCCCAAGAGGAAAATATGGGTTGTTTTTTTCCCCTTTAGATCATATGGTACATCCACTTATTAATTTGGTCTACATGTGTAAGACAACCCACATTTTATTAGTTTGAAGATCTAGGGTCCTTAAATAATAGGATCATTTTTTCTTATTAATTTTATTTTTATTTCTATACTTTTGGAAATACTTTTGCTACTCTCTTATTGTACTGGATTCATGTAATATATTCTTCAATCTCATTGACCATTTCTCAAATAATAGGATCGTTGTTTCTTATTATTATTATTTTTTTTCTATATATTTTGAAGATAGTTTTACTACTATCTTATTGTATTGGATTCATGTAATATATTCTTCAATCTCATTGACCATTCTTAATTTTTTGTAGACATTAATATTTAAATTAAATTAAATTAAATTAAATTAAATGTGTGTCATCAACAAATTTTAAATTGATAGGGCATGATTATTTTGAAATTCCTGACCTGCATGGAAAGGATGATAAAGTTGCAGAAACGATAACGCTTCAATGTGTGTTGGGTCAAGGGTTTTCGTTTTAGAAAATACATGTTTTCAATGTGGTGTTGATCATTTTACATGCGTCCACAAATAGTCGATGTGGAAAATAACTCCATTGACTTTACTTACATTTATATAAAATTTTGCATTACATTTTGTCAAGCTAAATAATAACTACAAACTTAATTTTCTGATACATAAAATTGTATATATGTGTAAGTAATTACAAACTTAATTTTCTATGCATAACATTATATATAAATAAATTAAAGTGTTAATATTTATGATAAAAGACAAACATTTATAATATAAAATATAGTATTAAAAAAAAGATAACCATTCCCTCAAAAGAAAATTAATTGATAGATAAAAATTTATTAAAATTTATAATTAATAAATTTCAAAGTTGACGATTTATGTTTTTATTCAATTTCAATTTCAGTAAAATAAAGTGAATGATAATTATGTTGTATAGTACATATATTAATAATATATTTATCATATTAAATGAAGTGATGATAATGTAAATATGGTGGTGTTAATAATTTAAAGTCATTGCTAATACAATTTAAAGTTCTAAAATTTAATGATCGCATACCTATATTTAATATTTATAAATTGTATTAAAGTTCTAAAATTTAATGATCGCATACCTATATTTAATATTTATAAATAAATTTAAATATTATGGAAATAGGACTGAAAATTGATAGCTTGGGACTTTTTATTGCCCTTTATTTTCAAACTGTAATGTCAATAATTTTGAGAGTCCGATAATATAGATTTTGAGAGGCCGTATACGGTATGAGTGCTTGGGACTTTTTATTGCCCTTTATTTCGTTGAGTGTTGTTATGTAGGTTTTTTTAGTTAAATTATAGTATTTAGAAGAAAAAAAAATTGTATCATCATTTTCAAAAGTTATGGTATTGTTTGTCTTTAGCTATAGTGAAATTTTACTATTAGGTACATTTGCATGTTTTTCTGTGATTAATGTAGCTTGGTGTTTTTCAATGTCATAAAACACAATAACAACAATGTGGCATACTGATTGTCCAATAGATGGGCGTTAAGGAAGACAATATGAGACTCAATCCCTTAAATCCATGGGTGGTGAAAAATAACAAGGTCAGAAACTTGTAGGACAGTCGAACCAAGGTGAAACAAAAGATGTAAACACCAATGGGTAGTATAATCCAAACATCATGGAGTGTTTTATTTGTGGTGGACCACATTATGCTTGGAAATGCCTACAATGCTTATATATGCCATGTCAATTTATAATCAGTACAAGAATACTAGCAATGACAACCACAACCACCAGATTCATGTACTTAATGATAGGAATTAGGTTGAGTACCAAGCCACTGTAGTTGAAGTTGGATGTAATATTGGTTTCACTATTTTGTATATTTTAGTCAACCCTAACACAACTAGTTCTTTTATTTCATTGGTAATTATTGGAAGGTGTGGCTTGCCAATCATGCAACTAGAGAGCATAGGTAGCATAGAGATGGCCTAAGGCACAAAACAATAAATTTTATTTGTAATAAGAAACTACCATTTCAATTTTGAAAATTTCATCACCTAAGTGGAACTTTATTGCACCACTCTAGGATCTTATGATATAGTTCTTGTAATAGAGTGGTAAGAGACCCATAAGACTTTGATGAAATAAATTTGAGAAGTATGAGAGGGGTTTACAAAATTAGATTCATGGTGCAAGAGAGGGGTTTTCCACCCCTTGCACATGAGGAAATAAAATTGTGATGCCCTTTTGAGACTTCAACAAACCCTGATTGAATAATTTCTCAAAATTGGGATTTTGAGGAAGAGTATGCCCTTGTGGCATTATACTCAAATGTTAGTACTAATAGTTTTTGGTTCATTGATTCTGATGCATCTAGACCTTTTCACATTTTGTAAGGATTGGTATGTCAAATTTATTGCAAGCACAAACTTTTATGATTTAGTTTCATTAGTTGATGGTCAATCATATGCAGTAGAGGGGATATGAGATATTTGCATAGTATTGAATATTTATAGAAAAATCAAAGTAACGAATGTAGGTATGTTCCTAGCATGAATAAAAATCTCTTATATGTTAGTCAATTAATAGAAACTCTCAACATATTTGTACATTTCTTTAGGAAACAATATATTATGTCTGATGTCAAACAGGATAATAATTACCATGGGTATTGGGCAAGGTGGATTGTATAGCTTGTTGAATCTATTAGAGTCAATGTAAGTGTACTTGTGGAAGGAGACTCCACCTTGCAGGATGTGTTCAAGGATGAAATTCCTTGTAGGCTTGTTGATCATAATCTAGTCAATTTACATGTACTACTTATGGAGGGAATATCCACT
Organism: Torreya grandis; assembly: GCA_037957365.1. NCBI lineage: Eukaryota > Viridiplantae > Streptophyta > Pinopsida > Cupressales > Taxaceae > Torreya > Torreya grandis. The sequence goes on along the minus strand of JARHVA010008033.1, from coordinate 477,882 downwards.
ATAAAGGGCATGTAAGAAGATACAATTCCTCAATATTAATCACATGCACATGTAGTTGTGCAGGAGGATGATATGCCTAAGTCACAAGCACTAGCTCAGAGACTGAGAACAAGGTTTTTACTTTAGTAGAGCATGGTCATTTTGCTCTCACTTCTAACCTTTGTATGGTACCTAAATTACCAGTTTACACAACCCATTGGCTACAAATGGGTGGACAACAATTGTTCTTTGTAAAAGTACATGACTCATCTTATTGCAAAAGGTTTTTCCTAGTAGGAGGGAATAGATGCGGAGATTATTTCTTTGCCTACCATGGAGTTGGCTTTTAAACCTACTACAAAGATGATCATATTTTGGTTGTTTACCTTCACATCAACTTAGTTTGGTTTCTTGAGTGTAAATTTAGAGGAGGAGGTCTACATGGTACCCCCTGAAGGTTTTCAAGTACTTGGTCATCATCAATTATATTGCAAGATGATTAAGTCCCTACATGGACTTAAGTAGGCTCCACAAGCCTAGGATATTTTATTTAATCAACATCTCTAGGATTTTAGATTCAAAATGATGGAGGTCAAACTTAAATTATTAGGTAATGATGATTCATCACTGATCAATGAATCACCCTACAGCGAATTGGTGGACCACTTGATACATCTTATGTTGGCATGGTTTGATATTTGTTTTTTGTTGGCTATCCTTTTTAATTTTTATCTACACCAAAATTCCTATAGTGGAAAATAGAAAAATGTCAAAGGACTACAAATTTCATATTGATATATTTAGTATAGTCTAAAAATATAAGGACTAAACTCTTTGGTCCCATTGTGTTTGTAAAATTTTGGGACAAATTTGTAGTAGTCTCGAGTTTAGTCATTAACGGAGGGTGTTAAAAATTTTAATTAGTGATTAGTGAATGTTTAACAAATGAGCAGTTATCAAACTTACCAACTGTATGTAACCACTTTTTGCTTCATAAAAAGATGGACACATAAGTGTATAAGTGTGTTGTATGCCCTCCATTTCTCTTCATTATTTCAACATTCATTTGCTAAAAATTATAAATAAGGCCTCTATATGTAAGCCATAGAGTTGATAGCTATCTTCTTGATTCATATGGTTACCCTAATAATCTTTTATGGTAAAGATCTTATTTGTCATAAACATGCCTACAACTCTCTCTCTCTCTCTCTCTCTCTCTCTCTCTCTCTCTCTCTCTCTCTCTCTCTCTCTCTCTCTCTCTCTCTCTCTCTCTCTCTCTCTCCCTCTCTCTCTCTCTCTCTCTCTCTCTCTCTCTCTCTCTCTCTCTCTCTCTCTCTCTCTCTCTCTCTCTCTCTCTCTCTCTCTCTCTCTCTCTCTCCTCTCATATAGGTAATATATATAGGTTTCCAATGCACAAAACGATGATGGGAATATAACTAGAAATGGTAGGTATTATCTATCTTCATGTTTGATATCTCCATTATAAAAAAAAAATTAATAGGTAAAGCATGTCCTCTTTAGTTAAGTGGGCCTTAGAAGATAGATACAGTGATTGTAGGGATATTTGACTTTTATAATGCATGTGGATGCTTTGTTCTATGATCACAAAGATACAGTTGGTAGCTTATTTTTGAAGCATTAGTCTTTTTGGGTCATGACACCTTTGTTTTTGTTTTGGGAGTGTGCTCACCTTCCTTTAAAATATCTCATTTATCTTGGTTGCTTCTGCACATCCACTATCCTTATTAAAGTGGGGGTGTTTTTTCTTTTTTTTGAACCTATGTTGTTACCGCAATAATCAACCTAGCCTACCATTAGAGCACGACCTGATGGACAAGAACCTTTGCTGATAGAAAATTATTTTACAAAGATTGCATACCAATGATTTTAATTTGATCTGCAAGTACACTAAATAATTATTGATGTTGTCCTAGCCATAGAAAGTTCCAAATAGATTTCAAACTAGATAAATTACAAAAAATATGATTGATAGATAGAATGCCCAAGAAAAGAACATGATTACAAGCATCACCATCTATAACACAATCATTTTTTTATTTTACTTTTATATTTCTATCTTCAATTAAATTCCCTACCTTGCTGCATTCAATCTTGCCAAGGAAGCCTTTGAAGTATTGAAGAAATAGCTTTCATTCCTTGAATAAGTTCATCTCTTTCATACGATAAGTTAAATCTAAAGTAAGTTCACTCTTGATGGAGGTGCAATAATTAAAACTGAATATAGTCTATAAATCAAAGGGAAATGTTGTAGTTGGTTAACAAGCATAGTGGTTGTTTACCACTAAGGAAGGATGCAGAGAATTTCTTTTTCTACACACACAATAGACTTGCTCATCACCATAATGTATAAGGGAACCATTTTAAGTCAATCTTCTTGGATGATTAATGCCTTGATTCTTACATCAATTATGATTCAAAATGTCTTTGATGGTAAAAATGAGGAATTCTTACTTTGAATGGAAAATAAATTCTTAAGTTTACTTGGGTGTTTTTTACACTGAGCAGGGGTCCTTATGTAGTTAATGGCTAGGTGCCCTTGTTAAATTTATTATAATAACAAGCAGTCTTTTTGTTGGGTTATATTAATAATTTTTTATTTATATTTTAAATTGTTCAATTTTATATCAAAAAATGCTCACTGGAAACTTGGGAAACCTATTTATCTTTATTACACTTTTCAAAGTCTCACAACTTCTATTTTAAAGAGTATTTTGTTTCCATGGAGCTAATATTTTGGGATTCTCTCCTAGATTGTAAAAGGTATGACATTGCAAGTTTAGATAATTAATTTTATGTTGGAATCATGTGGAGGTGTAGGATACCATGGAGGAGCAACTTGGTAATCATAATTTAAAAAATATAATTGTATGTCATGTCCTATGAATAGTCTCATAGAGTACCAATTACAAATGTATTGTTTTGAGAATGGTTTTTGTGATTTACTTATAGATCATTACTTAGATCACCACAAGAAATTAAAAACAAAATCTTCTAAAAACTAATTCATAAAGATGTGTAACACTAGAAGAATTGTATGGCATGGTAGGTAAACTAAACTAAATGATTGGACTTGGCTAAGTGAGATTGAGATAACTATCTTGTTTCTAAATCATACCTCAGAAATAGTTACTTAAGAATTTGGAATTAAAATTGTAAGATCTAATTCAAAAAATCGTAATAGAAATTGTAGCATTTATTGTAATACCAGTTGTGATAAAATTAGGATACAAGTTTTACATAATGTAACAATTTTGGCACAAGACACCAATACATGAAATATGAGGGGTCCACTTCCAAAATCACATTAAGCCACAATTAAAGTTACCAATTTTTTTATATTGAGTGTAATTGAGGATGTGTCACAAAGCTAGCTCAAATTTTCTATTAAGTCTTTGGATAAATATAGATTTTAGCCTTATATCTCTTTCCAATCTCTTCCATTTAGGACAAATAAACTTGGTAAAAACTTCAGATATAAATCTTATTATAAATTTATCTCCTCCACACCACTAACTCAGATGCTTAAAATTTAATACTATGAGACACCATGGTAATGGCTAATTAATTTGAGTAGTTAGAAAACTGGTTCACAACTTGCAGATACTAGAATTCATTCATGTTAGATGAAAATTAAAACATTTTGCGTCAATTGTGATTTATTGATAAATGCTCAAGTGATACTCTTACCTTTCATTATCGTTGGTCAACCTATTAAATTACTCTTCCCTTTCTTTACAAATTAAAATACAATGTCCAATATTTCCATCATAGCAATTATCCTATGAGATTTATTGCTTGCATTTTATTTTTCTCATTACAGCAGATCATGTCAACCTTCATGCATGCATCATATATTAACACATTAGGAATTTGTTGTGCCCTCAAGAAGAACAAGGTCAATAAATAATTACTTCCATTACAATAACAACAAAATTGTTATGATGTATGCTTTATGAGAGAAGGTCACTATGAGAACAATGTAGAGATTGCAATCAATGAGTCAAGAGCTCTCAGCAATATGGTCTCAAAATCAGTATTTTTGAATTTTGTTGAAAGATACAATGGCCAAATTTTTCCTAATATGGTCCTTATGTATACAAAATGTAAATTGTATTTTTGGCAGTGGTACTTATGTTAAATGTCATTACTATACATGAAAAAATTAATCTTTAAATTAGTTATATTTAAAATTTCTATTAGTTTTGGATTATCTAACCTTACTTTATTATTTCAAAGTTTCTTTATTAGATTTTGAGCATCTTGGGATTGTATATTATCTGAGTGGGATGTATTACCATTCAATGTTCATTAATGCAAGCACTTAGCATATTTTTATGTGATTGGTTTTTTTAAGTGTGGCATGCATCAGTTTTATTCTAAGCATTTCACAATGTTTTTGGCTTATCTAACCTTACTTTATTATTTCAGAGTTACTTTGTTAGATTTTGAGCATGCTGGTATTGATGTTATCTAAATGGGATGCATTACTAGTCAACATTCATTACTGCAAGCACCTAGCATTTTTTTATGGAATTGGTTATTTTAAGCATGGAGTACATCAGTTTTCTTCTAAGCATTACACAATTTTTATGTTAATTGAACAAGATCCCTCCATTGTCATCAATTATAATTCACAATCTTTTACTGTATACAACAAATGAAAGCTGCCAGGTATGTTGAATATGTTATTTCCTAGTAATGCCCTTAGTGCAAATTTTTTTATTCTAATCATTCATTCTATTAATGTTCAAAATTATGATCTAATTTTTGACTTTTGCAGGCTGTGAACCTTAAAGAGGCAAGATAATTCTCTAGTAATAAGAAAAACATTTATGTCTTCAAGGTAAGATATTGCCCATCTAGATTTATGTTATTAAACATCTTTGTAGATAAGATAAAGATAAAGATAAATATATTAATGTCCAACTAATGACCACAAAGGTAGGTCAAAGGGACTACAAATTACAAAAATGTGTCAGGAACAAGTGAGAAACCAAAAAGGTCTATAAAAATAAGAAAAATAATGCTGAAAGAAATAGTACAAATCAAGACAAAAACCAACCACGCTCAGAGCCAAAGAAAAAAAGAGCCAAAAAGCCAAGTCCAACCACACTCGGATCCAAAGAAAGGATCAGAAAGAATGACCAACCCTTGAGAATCTCTAAACATCAAGAGTGTGATAATGAACTCTGAGAAAGAAGAACCAAGAGGGGGTCCATCAAGAGATTGATCTAAATCTCCTAGCATCTAAGTTCGATGAGAAGAAGCTCTAGATAGAAGTATGACCCAAAGAAGGGGAGGAAGGATGTCTGGTTTGTCTTCCAATCCTTTACCTCGATGGAAAATTCCTCTACGAAGATCTGATGGATCTAATCTATCACCTGATGCTAGGTGTAAAATGGACATGTTGATGAAAACTCAGGGAACTGTGGATAGTGTCTCGAGGCCATAGTGATAGAAAAAATTAATTCCATTCTTCAAATTTTCATGTGTTTGTATGATATATCTTTTTATTCTACACACACTTGCTTTCTTCTCTTCTTTATTAATCTTCACATATCTCATACTTCAACTTCCATATCTTTATCAACCTTCTATCCACGTTATATAGCCTTTAAAGGCTCTTCACAAAGGAGGCATCCCATTCAAGAGGCACCTCTTCACCAACATATGTGACCATTGACATTTCCACCAACATTTTTGTTGACATTTTCATCACCCGTCAAGATTTCCATTGACACTTATGTCATCTATTGATAATTCCATTGATATTTCCTATATTGATAAGCATCACTAATACTGATCCACCCCCCCAGTATTAGTGTTTTTTATCAATTATTATCAGAGCAAGTGCCTTCAGGAATAGTCTAATCGATGGAAGGTAGAACTCGGCAACACACATGGCCAATCATCGAGTACCAGAGGGTTTCTCCACAAATAAATCTCCTTTATTTGATGGAACAAATTATGCTTTCTACAACATACAAATAAAAACCTATCTAATGGCTATAGGGTTTAATATTTGGCAATCGGTAGTAATGGAATACACAACTCTTAAAACCTCACTGATGGAACAAACCAAAAAGAGGGCCAGTGAAAATAATACCAAAGCTTAAAACACAATATTATGTGGCTTATCTAAATATAAGTTTGTCAAAGTTATTCATTGTGACATGATAAAGGAGACATTGGACAAACTACAGAATATCTATGACGAGGACACCAAAGTGAAGAAACCTAAGATCCAAACCCATAGAAGGTAGTTTGAGAGTTTAAAAATGAAAGAACAAGAAAATGTTTTAGCCTATCTTCTTCATGTGGACAAAATTGTGAATACCATCAAAAGACTCAGTGAAAAAATAGAAGATCCAATAATAGAACAAAAGGTACTAAGAACTCTCCCCTTACTATTTGATCTTAAGGTTTTTCCAATTGAGGAAATAAAATATCTAAACCTAAGTCAAGTGATGATTCAAAATAATAAGAAGCTCTTTTTGTGAGAAATACTAAAAGGGGATCTAGTAAGTATAAATGTAAGCTTCATTTCAAATGTTTTAATTGTAGTGAGATAGATAATTTCAATGCTAAGTGTCCTCATGAAAATGATGGTAATAGTGATGAAGAAGAGCATGCTAAGGTAGGAAGAGAAAACATTCATACAAAAAGAACCATAAGCCAAGTAAATATGAAAAAAAGAAAAACTATGATAGATATAAGAAAAACCTCTACAACAAGGAGAGTAACTTAGAAGAAGAGAGTAATGAGGGTAACTTAGAGAGTAATAAAGAAGAAACTATCTTCATGGAAATAGAAACAAATAATGATGAAGACCAAATGTTTCTAGAAGAGGAAGAAAATATTGAGGATGAAGAAGAAGTGGATCTAGAAGAACTTGTTCGTGCCTTGAATGAAATAAAGAGGCTTAAGAAAAAGAATTTGAAGAAAAAATTGTAGCTTTAGAAATATGAAGAAGGTGAAAATTTAAAAATAAACATATCTCAAATATTCAAAGAGTCTGAAAAGATCATTTCTAGTCTAAAAATTCAATGCAAAGAGGAAAAAAATAATTCAGGAGGTAATAAGAGATCAGTTAAAATCAAAAGAGGAAAATTTTGCTAAGCTTGAATATGAAATTATTGATTTAAGAAAAGAATTGGAGAAGTCTAGTGTTAAGCTAAGAAATAGCTTAAATTTTGAAAAGAACATTGAGATCTTGCATAGCATTCTTAATATCAGAAATAAATAATTCATCAAGACTAGTATTGGCTATGAGGAGAAACAAAATATTACCAAGGATAATTCAAAAAATGTTTTTGAATCATCAAAGAAGGAATATAAGATTCCTCAAAAGAACAACATTCATCAAAAGATGACAATGATGAGAACAAGTGGCATGAGGTTCCCACAAGAAACTTCAAATGATATTTCTATCAAAGGCATTCTTACATGATCAAGTATCAAAAATCCTTTTATAGAGATTATTTTATTGCAACAATTTTGGTCATAAGGCAATAGATTGTAAGATTCAGGCAAGGAATAATGGTTGGAGTAAAATTGCTTATGGTTATTCAAATCATAACTAATTTGATGTACTATCATATTAAAATAAATATTATATTGTGTGTTATAAGTGCAACAAATATGGCCATATAGCACAATATTATAGAGGTGTTTATGTAGAGAATCCAAAGCAAACCAGGAAAGTGGATACACTGGCCAAGTACAAAATAAAATCTATAAAAGTTTGGAAGAAGAAACAAGAGAAAGAGAAAGAGAAATCCATGCTCATTCAAAATACTTTTCATGGGAAAAATGAAGAGAAATAGTGGTACATTGATAGTGTATGCTCGATCCATATGACAGAAGACAAGAGCAAGTTCCATTCTTTGAACAAAGTAAGTGGAGGAATAGTAAAATTTGGACACAACTCTACAACAAGGATAATGGGAAAAGGTAACATTAGTATAAATGATGGGAAGACAAAAATTGAGAATCTATTGTATGTTGAAGGTCTGAAGCATAATCTCCTAAGTGTAAGTCAAATCTCTGATCAAAGACACATCCTTACTTTCCATCCTCAAGGCTATGAAGTAAGGAAAGTTGATTTAGGAAGATTAGTTGTGGATTCAAACAAAACCACAAATAAATTATATGTGCTCAATGAAGTTAAGAACTAAATGTGTTATATGACACAATTAGATGAGAGTTGGGATGGCATAGGAGAATGGGCCATATGAATTTTGAAAATTTGGTGAAAATCAGCAATAAGCAGTGTGTGTGAGACATGCCAAAAATAATGAAAACTTTAAACATCATTTACAAACCATGTTTTCATGGAAAGCAAACTAGAGGTAGATTTAAATCAAATGAGTATTCAACAACAAAGCCTTTGAAATTAATCCATACAGACTTATATGGGTCCAAAATAACTCAAATTATAAAATTTGAGAGTTAGTTTATACTATTAATTGATGACTATTTTAGAATGACATGAGTTGCTCTTCTAAAGGATAAATCTGATGCATTTGAGAACTTTAACAAATTTAAAAGCTTTAGTAGAAAATTAAATGGATGTAAAGATCAAATGTCTAAGTTTAGATCGAGGGGGTGAGTTCCTCTCAAATGAATTCAATGTATTTTGTGAGGAACATGGAATAAGAAGACAACTCACAGTTGTACAAACTCCACAACAAAATGGAATTACTAAAGAATGAACCGAATAATTTAATAGATGGAAAGGACTATGTTGAATGAGTCCAAATTGTTAGATAGGTATTGGTGAGAAGCAGTTAAGGCAGCATTTTACATCCTTCATAAAGGACAAATTAGATTAAATAATACCAAAACACCTTATGAGATATGGAAAGGTAAACTAGCTACCATTAAATACTTTAGGGTGTTTAGAAGTAAATGCTATATTAAGGAAAATGATGAATATTTGGAAAAAATTGACTCTAGATCTGACGAAGGTATTTTGCTTGTATACTCCCCAAGGATTAAAACTTACAAATGCTATAATAAAATACTTCAAATATTGTGGAAAGTGTCGATGTAAGAGTATATGAGTTCAGAGAACATAAGGTGACCACACAAGTAAGTGATCACTTAAAAGAATCAGACCAAAATGAATTTGAAGAAGAATTGGAAGAAGAGGAATGGGAAGATACTAAGACACCATCGATATTTGTTCAAAAAACTCATGGAGAAAATCTCATTCTTGATGATAAAGATGATGGGGTGCAAACTCAACAGAGGATTATAAGTACATTTGAGCAAGTTAATTTCTCTTTGTTATAAAAAATAGAGCCTAAAAATGTTGAAAATCTAGTAAAGATGAACATTGGGTCAAGACCATGGAGGAATAATTGAACCAAATAAAAATGAATGAAACTTGGGAACTTGTTCCAAGACCAAAGGACAAAAATGTGATTGACACCAAATGGGTCTTTAAAAATAAGTTGAATGAAGATGGGGATATAACCAGAAACAAGGCAAGGTTAGTATGCAAAAGGTATGTTCAAGTATAAGGTATTATCTTTGAGTAAACCTTTGCTCTTATCGCTCGATTAGAATCCACTAGAATGTTCTTGGCATATGTTAGCTATAATAATTTTAAAGTTTTTCAAATGGATGTCAAATTTGTGCTTCTAAATGGCATGTTAGAAAATGAAGAGATGTTTCTAAAAGCACTTGATGATTTGATCAGTGCATCAATCTTATTTATGCAATCCAAAAATTGGCTACAAGTAAATGGTGACAACAGTTATGGAGGTTATCAGTTTAGACCTTAACTAGTTTTAGTAAGTCTTATTTCATTATTTAACACCCCTTTTAATGACTAAACTAGAGAAAATTCCAAGTTTGTCTCAAAACTTTAAAAAAAGAATTGAACTAAGAGGTTTAGTCATTAGATCTGAAGTCTGCCCTATAGAAGCACAAAAGTGAAGATAAATGTCACTAGAATCAACCAACTATCGAATGTAGTGATGATGTATCTCAATATGTTTGGTGTGAGCATGAAAAACATGATTCTTTACTAACTTCAATACACTTTGATTATCACAAAATAGTAGAGTAGGTGTATATGAAGGAAGTTGAAAATCAACAAGAATCCAATGTATCCAAACTATTTAACAATTGGCACTGACTGTTTCTTTATATTATGATTTAGTGGAAGAGAGAGAAATGGTATGTTGAAGCTTTCTTTTACATGAAACAACTCCTGAACTGAAATAAAATATATACCCGATGGTAAATTTTCAAGTATCAATTGATCCTCCCCAATCAGAGTCTATATAACCAATTAATCTAAAATTTTATGTCCTCTGATAAGAATACCAAAGTTAAGAGTTCCTTCTACATATCACAAAACATGTTTTATTATTGTCAAGTGTACTAACTTCAATTGAGACAAAAATTGAGAAAGGTATCTAATATCAAAACATAAATCTAGTAGAGTGGTGGTAAGATATATCAATCTACCCACCAACTATCTATGTAATGATTCATTGACCAGTGATGAATCATCATGATTTGATAATTTTAGCCTTACCTCCATAGGTGTAGAAGCATAATTGCAAACCATCATTCCAAAATTCTTCAAAAGTGTGGTGTTATACTTGATTTGAGTAATGAAAATGGAGTGGTTTTGTTGTTAGAATTTTACACCCAAACAATAGTGTAAGAGGCCTAATTTAGTCATATAAAAAATAGTGCACAAATTTGATTTAAATTTTTGAATCATTATGTCTCCACCCCCTATGATGGCAAGGTCATCAACATACACAATGATTATCACAATGTCATCATAAGTTCTTTGATATAGAGATTTGGATCAGATGGACACCATCTGAATCCATAGTCTTGTAGATGCTAATCAATTTTGATGTACCAAGCTCTAGGATCCTGTTTAAGCCCATATATAGACTTCATCAATTTGCAAACCAAATGATCATGACCAGGTTCTTAAAAACCTTTAGGATACACCATGTAGAAGGATGATATTTTGGACATTGGTCATTTTTCACTCTGAAAAATAATTTTTAACTAATAAAATAAAATTTTGAAAAATTGAGCATTTTTCTGTGTTTTCTTTCAATTCAACTTTCAACCATTAAAAAAAAAATTAAAAAATATCAAAAAAATATCAGATGAACTCATGGGAATTTTATTGGGGACTATGTCCATCCTCATCATTCATTGTTTGGTGTTTGAAACCCTTCATGACTGCAAACTCATGCCCTTCAAGATTATTTGTGTGCCCTCCATGTTGGCATTTTTTGTGCCCTTCTTTCAATGCCTATGTAAAATGATTGTAGGGTTTTTATCTTCGTGCCATTCCAACACTATCATTTTGACTATAATTCTTGTTTTGATTTTTTATTAGAAGCCTTAGAAACCTTCATCGACTATCAACCAACGACATTCACTAACCGTGTTGTCCTACATGTACCTTCATTACCCATAACTTTGTTAGGAGACTCCATGACTGTAAAATGCAAAGTATGTGGATTGATGATGACGTAAATCATTTCAACAACTTTTCTATGTTTTATCTCCATGCGTCTGCTACCTTAATGCTTTTTCATGAACCATTCTATGATTCTTCACGGGATTCATCACAAGGTGTGATGATGGTGGATGAAAATGTACATAACCTATCATGATTTCTCTTCCACAAGACTGTGTCTTCTTCTCCACACCTTCAATATCCTCTTCCTCTTGTTCATACCCTAAAACTAGGTTTTCCTCAAATGATTAATCACTCGTACCATGTTTTTGGGTTCCTCGAGTGGTGACTCTAAAAACATTGTTATAAAATGAAGAGATGTTTGTGAAATCACTTTATGATTTAATCAATGCATCAATCTTATTTATGAAATCCAAAAATTGGTTACAAGTAAATGGTTATAGTAGTTATGGAGGATATCAGTTTAGACCTTAACTAATTTTAGTTAAGTCTTATTACATTATTTAACATGGAAAACTAGAGGAATAAGTTTACATTGAGTAGGAGGAAGAATTTTTATTGTTAGAAAACAAGGATTTTGTGTACAAATTAAAAAAGGCACTATATGGGATAAAACAAGCCCCCTGGGCATGGTACTCAATACTTGACACATATCTTGTTCAACAAGGGTTCAAAAGAGGAGTAGCAGATAGTAATCTCTACATTAAGACATAAAGTAATCATTAATTGATTATTGTTGTGTATGTAGATGATATTATTTTTAGAGGAGTTGATAGAAAAATGTACCAAGAGTTTGCCAAAAATATAAAAAATGAGTTTGAGATGTCAATGATAGGAGAGTTGTCATTTTTCCTTGGTTTACAAATTTCTCAATCTGAAAAGGGAATACTTATCTCTCAAAGCAAGTATGTAAAGGAGATGTTAAATAAGTTTGAAATGGAAGATTGCAAACCAGTCAACACACAAATGGTTATAGGATGCAAGTTGAGTAAGGATGATGATTCTCCTGAATAAAATCCAACTATATACAGGTTAATGATTGGTAACTTATTGTACACAACAACATCTAGGCCAGATATCATGCAAGAAGTTGGTTTAGTTGCACGTTTCCAAGCAGCCCCAAAAAAATACATGTGCAAGCGGTTAAAGGGATATTCAAATATATAAAAGGGACTTTGGATTATGGTTTGTGCTATCCAAGAGGTGAATATTTCACCTTAATAACATATACAAATGCAGATTGGGTAGGCTATGTGTATGATAGGAAAAACACAACTGGAGGAGCATTTTTTCTTGGTGAAGATTTAGTGTCTTGGTTGAGAAAAAAACAACCTTTTGTTTCCTTATCTGAAGGTAGAATATATAGCAGCAGTATCATGTTGCGCATAGGTTTTATGGATGATGTAGACTCTAGAATATATTAAGGTAGAAAATGATGATCCCACTTCTATATTTTGTGATAATACTAGTGCAATTAATATTTCAAAGAATTCAGTTATGCACTCCAAAAATAAGCATATTATGATCAAATATCTTTACTTAAGAGAGCAAGTAGATGAAAAAATGTTAAGTTGGACTACATTTCCACAAAAGAGCAAGTTCCAACCATGATTGTCTTGTAATTATTGGGATCTGAATAGGAGGTTGATTTGTGTATCGGGGGAATAAAGTGATGTTACCAAGAGGGTAGAAAACCCAAAAAAACCATGTGGTTAAAAAGATAAACCAAATAAATTCCAAAATCTTTAAGACCATGTTTGAAGAACTTAGTTTGGAAACTTTATTCATCAACTACCTTGATACTATTCATCACCTTCACCGCCTCTCTAATGTTCTAATATGTGAATAAGTGAGAAGAAGATGGTGGAGGAGCAACATGGGTTTGAGGTTGGCTAGAAATATCATAAAGAGTAGATGTGGGATTAAGCTCAGTGAGGCGGGGGAGGTGGAGAATATCATGGGAGGATGGTATGCCAAAAGAGTTTGGGGGAGTGGATGTAGGAAGCCCATAATAGTTGTCTCCTTTAAGAAATAAAGAGGCATTTCTTATGTCAGAGAAGGCAATGATAGGATGATTTTAAGGTTATGTAAGAGGGGTGGGAATGGAGGAAGGCGTATCGAAGCTGACGGTGGAGTGTCTTGAAATCATCACCATACCACTTATTCATGGGGAAAGATCTTTTAGATTGATGGGAATTAAATGTAGATCTAGTGTAGCTAGGAAAAAATTTGTGGGTAGCTTCCCAAATACTGGAGGAAAGATGTGTATTTAAAATTAACACAACCAAGTGAGAATAACTAGGGTTATGGAAGTAGAAGCTAATGAATGTGAGAGAGGAAAATGTCAAGATCCCCATCATGAAATTGGAAAGTGGTACATGGTATACTGAAAGAGGGGGTTGTAATATGAGGGGGGGAATTAGCCTAGAGGGAGAAAAAAAGAAGAGCATGGTCTGTAAGAGGAATGGGGAAAATATAAAAATGATGATTGAAGGGAAAAAGATTCTGACTAGAGTAGACTAATATGACAATTTTGTCAAACCTTTATGTCCTAAAGGGAACATATTACCATGTAGTTATGACTATTTTATCTTATACCCATGAATGACTTTGATATTGGGCTTGGCTATCTTTTTTGATGAAAAAATGTATTTCCTATCAATTCTATAGAAATTGAAATGGGATTCATTATTTGTTGACCTTATTACTCATCTAGATATGTTTTTCGACGAAGGCTTGACACATGGAAAGAACAGGGAGGATGATGATGGTGATAAGAGGTTGTCCTTTGGTAGTGAAAGGTTTCTTGACAACATTTTAGGGTAAGCCTATGTATATACATTTTGTCTTATTTATTTTAATAGGATTTTTGAATTGTTGCTTATTGAAGCACATTAGTGAAGGATATAATAGAAATAGACCCCCAAAAAATGAATTGAGAATCCCTTCTTTCTGAACCTACAGCAGAAGGTGAAATGGTTTATGACCTAAAACTTATTTTTGTGTGACCTAACACCCTGTTTATGTGCATGTAACCCTGAGTTAGGCTAATTACCCCTAGAAGATTCTACAAGGAATATTATTTCCCTAGGAAGATCCTCATACAATTTGGGGTGTATCGATATACAATCCATAGAGATATATCTATAATTTAATGGTAGTAGACATATTCCCAATAGGACCACCTAGGTGTCCTTATCCTACCTAAGTGTTTGATATTCACAAACTCCTTATATAGGCTATGGTATTCAAATTTCCCTTCTTCAAGCTTAGGATAGCTAAGTTAAATACTTAGGAAGAAGCAAGAATTTACTTCTAAGTCAAGTTCATAACATGGTTCTATCTAATTCAAGCAATGTTATTGATTTGAATAGATTTTATAAATTAAACTATGCCTATACACTCTTAAGAGCCAATTGAAGTTTACGTACTTGATGTATGTGAAAGGCCATGATGGTATTATCCCTAATTTTAAATCATTATACCATGATCTATGTTTATGAGGTCATCATACTTCATGCCTTCATTTTAGAAAATAAATTAATTGATTATAATTCTTGCCAAGTCAATATTGTTTATGAAAAAATATGATACTTTCAACTTATAGTGGAAACATACTCCTATTAGACCATCCTGTAAATAGTCTTATGAAGATTTATATGTCTCTAGTATTATTTACGTGTCACTTGGTCATAATCATAAGAATAATAAAATTATGCCACTTTATTTTAAAATTATGAAATCTATAATCCTTTGATGAATCCATTAATTTTTAAACTCTGTTTCTATAGGAAGGTCAACATTGATCGTACTTAATTAGAAATTTTGCCAATCATTGCCATGTCATAGCTAAAATACTAACTAGGCTGTATAATCAACTTAAGCATGATTTCATATATCCATTAGCTGCTGAAAAAGTGCACTCAATAAAGGCAACCTTTTGTCATTATATCTCACTATGCATATGTATATTCAAATCTTTATATGCATTAGTTGAATGAAAATAATATGGATTAAAGTTGGAACAATAAATACTAATATTCTTATAACTAAATTAATTACAACTGAGGAATTTATCAGACCTTCCTACAACTCATAAATTAAAATAGATACTTTAATTGAGTTACCATCTAAGGAGGATTATATAAACTAGTCATTATGATAGAAAAGAAATGATGTTTGTAACTATTTCGACCCAAATTCATTAATAAGTAAAATAAATTAAGATTTCTCCTTCTAAACATAAAACATAATTAAATTGACTAGATATAATTTCATTAAGTAAAGATTATAAAGATCTTAGTAATAAAGCCTATTATACTTACCAATTCGAAGTGCATTTGTTTCTTGTGATAAAGGTTTTAACATAGAACTGAATTGAATCATAGTATTGTAAGCAACCAATTCTTTCCAGTTAATTTACTCATTTCATTGCTTTATGCAATAGAAATGCATTCAAATCATATAACTAGTTATGAAAATAAAGGATCATTCACCTACTAATAATATGTAAGCCAAAGTTAGATGGTAGAATAATTTGTATAAGAAGTAGAATAACTATTAATAATGTTGGAACTAAGTGCCATAACACCCTTAAAAAGTGCACTTGTAGGTATTCCTTAGCAATCAAAAAGTAGACTGAATAATCTAATTTGCAGCAAGTGTAAGAATGTGATTGAAATTTATGAATAATTACATCATAGTAAGGAGTGTAATGCCAATTAATAATGACTATCAATTAATGACAATTTAAGTAAGAATAGTCATCCTTATCAAGCAAGGTACAAAATTTACTTATTTAACAAATCTTAATTGATTCCCAATTATCTAATTACAACATATAGTACATTATAAGGTACATTAATTTATTCACCTTAAGCATCCAAATTCCCATATACTAGAAGATGATACAAGAGTTAATAAACATTTGTACTTATACTGAGCAATAAGAACATCTAGGTTCATCATCATATGAACACACTCATATTTGATAGTCACTAAGATTCATAACACAATTCAAGGACTTAAAACATAATAATATAGTTGAAAGTAAATTTTCAATCCAAATATATAATAGAGCAAATAAAGTATGAAAGAATATTTACTCAATACAACTGAAATGTAGAATTGTAGTAACTAATGTCATATGATACAACACAATGAAAGAGACATCAATCATACAACAGTATGAAATGATTCCATCTAGAATATTAAACAAGTTAAATTATGCATTACAAAACGTGTTGCATCAAGAAAATCAATAATTGATTAATATCACAAAGTACCATAGTCTTCCTCATATGAGCCATCCCATCCTATCCTAACCCATCTTATGAGTCCCCCAATTGGTGATCCTTACCACCCCAACCATCAACTAGGAGGTGGAATCCAGATTTTAGGACTTCTAGAACATAAGCAAGGATAATAAGGGAAAAGAGCGCTAATTTTCACCAGTTACTAAAATTTCAAACAAAAACACTAATAAATAACCTTGGTAATACTGGTATTCATTTGAAGGAGTTTTAGAAGTCAACTACTTATTCAATTTACCATATTCTTCCTTCATCACATATTCAACGTAACCGAAGATTAGAAAAAATAGAAGTCTTAATCAAATCAGATGCAGTCATAATAAAATAAATGATAATTAAAACCATAATAAACTTCCAAGGTTTTAAACATTTCACTACTTTTTACTGACTGACCAAATATGGGCAGTTAGTCACTTGCAACAGAGTGCTATTATGATAAAGTTTCCAGATTTGGTTATCATATAGCTAGTTCAAATTTAGTACTAGGCAATCACAAAATTGTACAAGATAAATAGCTACCAAAAAATAATTGCCTAACCCTAGGAATACACTTTTGCATTGATCATCCTCTAAATCCTTCAAAATTAGTCATTTACTTGACTGTCTCAGACATACAATAAGATTTTAGTGTTGAGAGAGTTATTTCTTGTTTTCTCTTACTTATAACACCACAAATGACCATCTTGAGGCTTTACATAGTTTAGATACTTCATTACATTGAACATACAACTATTTTCATATATTAACAGACTTCCATGCAATTCAAGTTTCTTCTTTCTAACCACAACCTAACTTTATTTTTGGATTGTCACCCTACATTCCTTGATTAATACCTATAACAACATAAAGAGTTCTCTATCTATAGATTCAAGATCCTATTCAAGGGAACATATAACAAATCAAAATCCATATACCTTGCATGGGAGAGTAAACATACATAAACAACTATTGTTTATTAACTTGCATCATTCTTTTTTTCTATTCAGTAGTCGACACTTGTATAAAGCATGTTCATTTACTTGAAATTGAACCTGTTACATACAATAGTTTGTGATTTTTTCATAAATTATCTATGCTAATTACTACATGTTAATTACCCATAACATTCAACTATGTTTATTACTACATGCATAATAATTGACTATAGTTTGTGAATTATTTTTGGAAATTATCGCTAAATAATTTTTGTAATTTTATGGTAGGTGGCTTTAATATTACAAAACATGGGGAGTGTTGTGGAAACAAGAGATTAATTATATAAATTCATATGGAAAAAAATATACTAGAGGAGCTAAATGTGGAACATCAAATAATCTACTAGATCTCGTGTGTGGTGGTCACTTCCATCAATTGGAAGGGGCTTGGATATACTATAAATTTCATCCAACCTAATAGATTATGATGGGTTAATGTTCTTATAAATTACATGTAATATCCTTCGTACCACATTCCTATGGTGAGTTATGAGTACATGGCATTCATAGACAAGCTTGATACTAATTTCTTCATATAATGGCCAGAGGATGATGCCATTTTGACCAATGTTTGGGATACTCATGGTGCCATTCTAGGCTATTTGAGACCATTCGTGGAGAAGTTATTTCCAATAAATGTGTCTAATGATTTTGATGTGTATGTTCATCTGGATTAGGTAAAAAATATATTCATTAGTGAGAAACTACCATTCTAAGTGCATTTTGAACTATACAACATTTGAAGTAACCATTTTGATGGCTCTAGGCTTTATCCATCCCAGTGATATGCATTATTTTGGAAGAGGTACACAATCTCCCACAACATAGATTTTCCTCTCATCCAACATGGACAAAGGATTTCAAGAACATAACCACTATATTTTTCACACATGTTGTAGATAATGACAATGATGGTGACTACAATACATCAGATGATAGTGCCGGTTCTGAAAGTGAATAGAACAATTATATAGAAATATTTTTCAATATTGATAAATAGTTTTTAGTTTTTTAATTGGTTCTATTTGAACATGTTGAATTTATAACTAAATAAAGTACATATTTGTTTATCTATTACATGAAGTTTTGATTCTGACTCGCATCATTCAAATTTAACCATCACTTTTGCATGTAACAATATTGATCCAGAATCTACTAATTTTTTACCATAGGTCTATAATAGTGTCTGATATTTTGATCAATGAAGAAAATGATTTACTCAGATGGAAACAAGTTTATAATGATCCTTTATATATGTTTGTGTGTTGTCTTATATAAAGTGAGTGTTTATATATGCTCTCGAGCACTTTTGCCACGACTATGTATGAAAACGCAGAAGTATGCAAGTCGGTTTGTACAGGTATATTCACATTATGAAGGCATATTTATGTTTTTTAGTTATTCTTGTATTCATTTTATTAGTTTTCAGCTTTTGATACATATTTTGGTGAAAAACATAAGAATTATGTGTATTATTTAGATTGTATTTCCTTATTCACCTTAATCTTTCTTAGGTATGTAATTCTTACAACTTCTACATTTGATTGTTGAAGATCATGACAAAATCACCAAATGACCCAAACTATGTTAGAAAACCATTGTACACTACTTATCCAACATTGATACACTTCAAAGAAGATTCAGAGTCAAAGAATGAAGCAAACCTTCAATTCACATTCCCTTCTAGGTTTGTTTTGCCTTGTAGATAGTCAACTTGTAAATGAACTTATTTGACATTATAAAACCTCCGATCACTTGAAACTGATTATAAAACCATTTTATCCTGATCAAATAGAATTAAAACACATTTATACATGATTTGGAGTCAAAATATATTGGTAAACAACCATTTGCCATACTTTTCTATGTCTCTTAACATGCACCTAATGAAATTTTGAACACAATCATTCATTCATTCATTCATAAATAACTTAAATACACAAGATCAAGTAAGCAAGTGGTTGAAAATAAACATCAATTTTGTAAATTGAAATAGGAATAAGCATGTGTTTCAATTGATTTCCATCCAAAATCATAATCATACATGGAATACTGGACACATAAGTCACTTCACACAACTAATTATAATTGTTCATGTATGGAATACCACGTCTATTGGGAGACATCCCATTGGCTTGTACAAACAATATATTGAAATTCATCTTCAAGATCTATATTTGGTGCTCATATATGACAACTATTGCTTTGTGCTTTGATTGCATGGCCTATACAGTCCCTACCCCTACATCACAGAGGGCTTTTCTGTAGGCATGGGTAGCTTCTAGATTTAAAATATTTATTTCAACATCCATCTTCTCATCCCTTAGTGTGATAAGTACACGGTGTAACTTCTTGACTTCTCTAGTCTTCTCAGCCAACACAGTTTCCAACTTTATAACCTTTTCCCTTTCACCGTCAAGAAGCTTAGACAAAAAATGGTTTCCCTCTCAAATGATTCTTTTTTTACAGTCATTAGTGACAGTTGCAAACCAAGATTTACTTATGCACCCATTTTGTTCTTAGATGTCATCCTTGCGAGAAGTTATTCAATGTCCTCAAGAAATTGGGAATCCACATTCTCTTCTAAATTTTGGAATATATCTACAAAAAATACACGTGAAATGCAATGTTAACATTCAGTATTTTCATCATTGATAAGCTAAAAAAAGTTAGACATAAATGAGGGTCCATGAGAATATTCAAAAGCTAATAACATCCATTTTTTTATATTACAAATAATTTTCTTACACACATAGAGTTTTCTAACTTAAATGAAATCATTATATTATCCCAATGTTGACAAATGAGAAAAGTGGGCAATTAAAATGGATACTATATATTATAATGGATAATAATGAATTTGCAAATTACTTTGAAACACCAAAAGCTAACAGATAATACTATCATTATTTATTTGTGCCATGGTCATTCTAATATATTAGAGCATTGCCCTATTCCTTCTCACCCCTCCTCCCTTGCCTTGAACCATGGCCCGTATACATTGATATTTGTTGTGTCGATTGCCTTAATAAACAAACACATGATATGAGATAAAGGAATGTTAGAGAGACAAGGCATGCATACAAATCTTATACTTCACTCCTTCTCACCATGGCTAATTTTATAGAGACATGCAAACATGTGCACTTTATCACCAACATGTGAAACAATGAAAGGAGAATAAGGTATACATATGAACATGATAGTTTACCTATCGAAAACATCACATACCATACACATAAAAAATATATGATGAGTACATGGAAAAAACATCGCATTATTCAACAATGCATCATTATGCAATACATCGATAAATGCCAATTAACCACCAAACCTTTTCTTAAGTCGTATATAAATAACAAACAATGTATCTAACATAAACCATAAACAAAATACTTGTATTAAGATCTCCTATCCAAATAGTATGTTTGACCACACACAATACATGTCATACATATTATGCCAAAATGTATGTATATAAATAATAAATTCAAAGGTAGTAGACACAAAGAAATATTAATGTTCATGCCTTGGTCATTAGGCCTCTTGAAATGGACAAACAAGTGGAAATGATCATCCAAATGAATGCATGTATATGTATATGTCACCCTGGACACTTGCATTTGAAAATGTGCAATTTAGAAATCTTGACAAAAAGCAAGAATAAGACACTAATATGAAGAATAAACTTTTCAATTTTGGTAAATAATAAGTAACTATCATACCTCCTAAACATGGTCCATCCATTCCTATGACTATGCAAACTCATCTCCAACAAAAGCCTATATGCAATAACAACATACAACACTATCAAAATATTTAATGGCAGGGTTGAAAGAAAGGTGGGGTAAATAAAGAAGAGTGCATATAATACATAGTCAGCATAAGAAGTACAATATCAATTTGTGAGGCAACCTATCATGTGCACTTTCATTTTTTACACCCCCCTAACAAATATATAAACCATTCTACAAATGCATTTCTCTCAAATGAATATGATTTTCATCACTAGAATGGGCTTAAGAGTCATCCCTCTATAATCAAAACAATGATTATTGTAGAAATATCAATGTTAATATTGAGTAAGTTGAATTGAACTTAACTTTAACTTCATGAAAACCAATGAACAAAATGCATTTAAGATGAGGTCCATTATTGCATGCACATTATTGTTGCTCCACCTGTTATCTTTCTTGCTCCATTTCTTCATGATATTCTCTTCACTGAATGTAAACATACCTTCTCTATGCCAAGTTTTCACTCGAATCATATGCACCCATCTTTGATAGACTTCAATGTTATCTTATTGAGATAACATAACTTAGAGACATTCTCCCTAACTAGCCATGATATTTCCATTTTGTCTCTCTTGTTGATGCTCTAGTTTTTCAAGAGTCGATCTGTTGGCCTCCTTTCTATTTATCTTTTCATGATTTCTCTTCCCTTCATCTTACATTTCCCATTTCCAGCACACCCAGGGGGCCTCCTTGGATTGAGATGCCAACTATGAACCTTATGATGGTGAGTATTAAGTATGTTTCATGACCAAAATGGATGGCCACCTTTAGCTCTAAATGTGTCACATGGCCTCAACAAGCAAAGGTGCACATTCCACCTCACAATACCCTAATCCTCGATAATGTACTCACTTGCATACTAGCATTTAATAAAGAAGAGATGTGAGATTAAAATCATAAATCAATAAAAAAAAAATGGCATTATCAGAACCAAAAAAATGTTAAAAGTATAAATCAATAAAAAGAAGATAATTTCATCAAAGATAATCAAATATTGATTGTTGTAAGAGGGAAGAAAGAAACATTATCTAACATGAGGAGTAATCAAACATTAAGTGCAGCCAAAGGTTCCCATACATCTCATGATAAACAATTATTGTGCTCTTCAGGGACACCTTCTTCACCTTTGTTCTTCTCCACCCCCTCCTCCTATAGTATTAAAAAAGATGTAATAAACCAAAATACTATTGCAAAGTTCACAACTATTGAGCGTTTTACATATGATACAAGAATATTAAATTAGGCATTGAAAATACACATACCATCAAAAAAATTACATATTTTATCCCCTTGTCTACATATCTATTTGGTAAATAATTTATCTCGCACTGGGATTTCACCCTTGGTTGTTCATGGGCAGGGGATGGCTATCTCCTAATAGTGGGAATACCATCCCCAATGGTTGATGATCCATATAGCTTCCTCATTTTATCTTTGAGGGGGTGAGGGTAATGTCTAAATTGAGTCCTTGCATGTAATGAGGACTTTTGACTGACTTTTTTCTCCTAACACAATGCATGTCACAATAAATTAGCATAAAAAAATACAACTCAAATTCACCTTCGCGTGCAGTGGCTGAAAATTTGTACCATTTATTTGAGGCAATTGTCTAGTTCTCACTCATCCATCTTAAATCTAGAGTAGTTAACATTCATAGTATTAGTTTCCAACAAATAACAACTTGCATTCAAATAAGTTAAGAATATGCTTTACAACACTAACCCTTACCAATGAATTGCTTAAATAAATTACCATAAAGGTCACCATGAGAGTAAAATGATGTGTCGGTGGGTAGGATAATTCGAGTAGTTGACAATGTAACATAGCATTCACAGAATAATTAGGGAAACCACTATTCATGAAATTGACACATTATATTGAAAGTATATATTATGCGCCTCCAATAAGGAAATGTACATATGAGAATGCATTACATTTTCTCTAGATAGTGTAATGTTCCAAAGCAAAGATTATCTTTTCACATTATTGAAACATAGCATACCAATTCATTTGGAAACAATCTATATAATATGGCAATGCCTCATGTGGTGATTCAATGACAAGCTAATTGAACATTTGTATGTAGTAGATGAGATGGAGAAAATTTAATGGATACATTACATTTTGAAATCTTTGAAAGAACAAAAACATGCTTGTTGTAAATTTTAAAGGTTAGCAATAATATTTTTGAAGCTTGAAATATCAAGTCCATGGATATTTTATGCAAAAATAATAATTTCAGTTACAACTTCTATGAAAGAGGTTGATGAAAATATTTAATAAGCTCGGTGAACATTATGAATGAAGAAGTCAACAATAATAAGTATATACTATATAGTACAATGGGAATAGAGAAAACATGGATTGACACACTCTTACAAAGTGGAATTTTGCACAAACACATGAAATATGATAAGAGTAACCCTTTCAATGTACTTAAAAGCACCCATACATGATGACCCCATCATAAATAATTATGAAGCTTCATCCATCCACACACATCATTAATAAGAATAGAGTACATTTAGGCACTCGCAAGCATAAATACACATGAAATGATGAATAAAAACACATGAATTAAAAACAAATCTCAAGATATTAAATCTTAGAAAATAATATAGAGGTTCTTATACACCCTATTCTACCCTATTCTAGAGCTTTGTTTGTCAAATTCCTAGTGCATATGACCCTACATATGAGAGCTTGTCCTTATGTATATAAAAAGAATTTAACAGATAAAATCTTGGGCCTCTACCAAGGAGAAATAAGACTCGAGAAATAGTAGGTATAGGTAAATTGAAGATAGATGTCCTTTTAAAGGATTTATTGGAATATTCACTAATTTTCTTTGCATTTTCATCTAAATAATTTATGTTTTCTGGCACCTTTATGCAAAGGAGGCTTATGAACACACTATGAATGTGCTTATCTAAAGTGTTTTCCTTTTTTACCCATATCTATTCTTGCTTAATATGTTTTGGATTTTATCTCTGTTAATAAGTTATGGATTTGGTTTTTTCACATTTTTTAAAAACTATGGTATTTATTTCCTTGTTTAGCTTGTTCCTTGGTTGGTAATAGTCAATGTCCACTTGCCCTTCTCAAAATAGAGGCTCTATCTCCAATGGGGTAAAATTCCTAGTGCAGGGTTATATGCACATTTAACCCACAAAATGGATCATATCAGCTATTAATGCGTTGCGCTTAACCTTATAACATATGCATGTTTTATGCAGGGTCATATGTACATTTTATAAATCCCTAAATCCACTGTGATCACAAATATGAATGAATCTATGAAAATGATAAAACCTAGTAGAATGGACTTGTTTAAAAAGATTGTTGATTGGTTTATCAAATTTTATCAAAATACGTATCTCAAATCAAATTTGAAAACTTAGTAGAATGGACTAGTTTAAACCCTGGGATAAAAATTGCAAGTTTTTGACTTTCTTTTGACCACCTCTGCTTGAGTTCTCTCCCTCCACATTGGATCCAATAGTGTGCAAATGGTAAATGAATTTTGTTTAGCCTTTACGATTTCTATAGATAATAGTAGGGCCATAAGAGGTTCATGACTAATGATAACAGGGCATGATAATCAGGGTTTACCATTGAATCATTTGTATGCCACACTAGGTTCATGTCATGTGGCAAGATGAGTGACACCTACACAGTCATGGTTTGTAGTCTTGATATCTTGGAGGTTAGTGGAGGTGATGGTGGTGGTCATAGGTATCAATGATCATGTTCAGTGTTGGCATCAATGGTAACTATGATGGACTTGATTAGTGGCAGTTAGATGAAACATTGGTGTTGAGTGTGTGGGTTATGGTCACTGTAGCGAGTTATAGTTTCAAAGATAGTTTGGGTCTGATGTTTGTTAAGTTGATGATGACTAGAAAAAACTAGAAACTAACTCCAACATGTTGATGGTTAGTGCATGTTATTTAATCTCACTCAATTGAAATAGGCACCACTATCTTTTTCCTTACATTCCTTAGGTATGTAAGCCTGACTACCACTTCACACATGAGTGCTTTTGACTTTAACAATATTAGGTACCTAAAATAATATTAATTCACTTATTAATTTAATGTACATCTAAAATGAATTTTTGATATAAAAATGAAAGAATGAATGTAGTGCCCATTACCTGAGCTGATAAAGGATTATGAGCATAAATTGAATTTTCATGCCCACCTATGATAGCAAGCACATTCTCCATCATCTGCACTATCACAATTTTGATCTTCAATTTAAATAGAGTGAAGTGAAAGATACATGCAATTTATAATATATTTACTGACACTAAATGATGGCAATGCCAATGTAAAGGTAGTGACATCAGCATTTTAGAGTCATTTGCTGACATAATTTAATGTTCTCGAATTTAAGCCTGGGAATATCCAAACGTAAAAATATGGGCAGATGTGTATTTTTTTTTATTTTTTTGTTGGTATTCCCCTTTACAAAGAGAATATATGACCTATCTTTACTTACATTTCTCTAAAATTTGCACAATATTTTGTCAAGTTAAATAATGACCCATAGGCTTAAGGGTCAGTCGCAGGGGCATGTTTGTCGATATTGGGAGGATTTTATTGTTATTAACATTTTTGAGTATTTAATTAGAAGGTTTCTACATTTTTTCATGTTTTTAAGTAACATATTTTCAACATTATCTTTCATGTATTAATATAGAATAAGGAGACACACAAAACACACATTAAATTATAGATATTTAATCTTCAATTGGCAATTAAATTTGATTCAGTATCAATCCTTAATCATTATTATGATTAAGGATTGATATGGAATCAATTTCCATTCTCGATTGGGGATTAAGTGTCTATAACTCATTTTGTATGTGTGTATGTGTGTGTACACACATCTCTATGCACCCACACACACATTCTGAGTTATAGATACTTACTCTCCAATCGAGAATGGACCTTGATACTATATCAATCCCTAGTCATTCATTGAACATAGACTTAACATTCATTATCTAGGGTTTCATCTTCCAATTTGGGATCAATATTTATATACCCATATAGGGTCCAATTACAAAAAGGGTTATCTTCCAACACATGTTGTATAACTCAAAGTAAAAACATGTTCAAAAATGAAGTTTTAGAATTATGCTCATGCCATTTATCCCAAACATAGATTCCACTTAAAGGAAACTATTTTGTATATATTCCAACACAAACTTACATTGTCAAGGAAACTAAAGACATGAGACGAAGGGTTTCTCTTTTATTCATACTTTTGAAAATTATTTATACACAAACACTTTCTCGAGATAATTAGTGAAAAAAATTCTCACATTATTTGCATTATTGACCTCAATTTTATATTTTTATCCTTTCAATGATGTCTCAATGTTACGAATGTTAGCTCAATTCAAGAAATTATCCCTCTCCATATGACATTTCAATAATGTGAGTTTCTCATAGACCATGTCACAATGCTTTCAATGAACAAGTTATAAGGTCATGGCTAACAACAATAATCACTCCACCCAATCCTTCAATGCATCACTTATTTTTATGGTATGATTACAATGAATACCCATAAAATCATTTATCTCTTGCACATGTAAAATTGAGTACTTTTGGTCCCTGTGGTCCATCTTGGTGTACGTAATTAAAACATGTTCCTTATTTTTCATTAATAAATTAATGAAAAAAAGACTTTTGAATTTATGACACACATGATTACAATGAGGCTAGCCTCCAGTAGAAACCATAATAACCTTTCAAATGTTATAATGTACCTAATATAGCTCCCTAGAGTCTTCAGGGCCTTATGAGCACCAACATATGTATTAAACATAAATAAGTTATGATATCAAAAATTAAACCAGTTCATATTGTTTACAAAATTTTGTACATGGAATTACACTTACATTATGTATTGAAAATATCTATCATTCCTAAAAAATTTGAAGTCAACTGGCACACAATTGACTTTACTATCTTAGCTACAAAAGTTGGTGGGATACTCTAGTCTCTTACATTCACCATTTTATTTGACCTTATCAACACCAGAGTGGAAATTTAAGGCAAAATTAAACTTCATTGAAATATCTTGATTTTTTTTCCTAATGCAGAGACCAGATCCAAGAGATGAATTTTAACTATAAACATTTGGTATAAAAACTTCATATTAACCTGATAAAATCAAGAGGGAGAATTCTAATCTACAAATAGAAGGGCCAAATTCTGACACCCTTGCATGTAGAGGGGTCAAATTTTATAACCCCTGCAAGAAGAAAGGTTGGATTATGACACACTTATAAGTAGAGGATACGGATTCCTCCATTTCCTCAAGTAGAAGGGTCAAATTCCACCACCCCAACAAGTAAAAACTACCAAAACAGGGTCCAATCTCCCTCGGGTCTTAACTTTTGTATCTGAACTCTATTTTTTCTCTCATTTGATGAATTTGAAATGAAATTTGATGAACATTTTATCTCTAATAACCATGGTACAAAAACTTCATCTTGAACTTCAAAAATTAAGTGGAAGAATCACAGTTGTAAAAGCAAGTCAGAATTCCAAATGTGTCCAAACAGGGTCCAAAACTCCCTTAGGCTATAATTTCTGCATACAACCTCTGATTTGGCTCTCATTTGATGTGTTAGAAATATAATTTGATTATAAAAAAATTTCCTCCCATTTACATGGTGAAAATATTTCATTTTGAACTTCAAAATCCTAGGTGAGAATCACAGTTGTAGAATCAAGACAAAGTTTGTAGTTTTCAAGTTGTACAAAACAGTCAAGTCACTTTTACAAGTTGTGAAAATCGGAAATGACACTTTTGAAAGTCATGAAAATTGGTCATTATAGTTATACAAGTTGTGAAAATTTAACAATACACTTTTTCAAGTTGTTTAAATTGGTCATTATACTTTTACAAGTTGTGAGAATTTCTCAACCTACTTTTGTAAGTTTCAAGTCTTGCAAAAAAACCAATGAACTTTTGAAAGTCGTGAAAATTGGTCATCAAAATTTTACAAGTTTTACGAATTTTTAAACATGTTTCCAAAAATTTCAAGTTGTGTAAATTAGCTAATGTGCTTTTAGAAGTCCCTGAAAAATCAAAAAGGTGGTTACGCATTGTAACCACCCATTTCCACCTATAAATACAATGTTGGGGATCATTTGTAAAGGTTATTGATAGTTAAACTTTTCAATATACATTTTTGAAAGAGTAGATTGTACTTGTAACGCAACAAATATCAATACAAGGAGATTTTATAAACTCTGTATTCAAGATTTTTATATGGATTATGTATGTATATGTTATTTATATATATTCAAACCTTTGATTTCAAGGTGTTAATGTAATTGTTATAAACTATTAAAATTTAGATGTTCTATTCAGATTGCAAGGCTTTAAGATTTTAGACTTAACCATATTTGACTGATATATAATATTAAAAACCTTTAATATGTTATATTAGATGTATGGTTTTATATGGTAAAATAATATTTCTACATGAGATTAAAATTTATCATATTTAGTTACTAAAATTATGAAAAAATATCTTACTAATGAATGTAATTAAGAAAGATAATATATTAATAACATTTATAAATCAAATATTAATAACCTTCTAGAAGGGTTGGATGACCAGCTTTACAAACATGATCGTGGGAATGTGGATAATAGATAGTTAGACATCCATTGCAAAATTTTAGGTGCTTAAATTATAATTCAGTGTTAAAGCTAGACGACACTTATCCTACTACATTTTTTTTTTATATGGGGGTTCTTTACCATATAATTCCAAGGGACCTATTTATCTTTTCCTTTGATTTCTCAATTGTGACATACACACACAAAATTCCAAGGAACCTACTTCTCTTTTCCTTTGATTTCTCAATTTAGTATGCAAGGAACGACACAATAATGAATTTCTTGATACATATATAACTTTAAGACAATCATACCATTCTTTTAATTGCATTGATCATCCTCTAAAGCTTTCAAAATCAATCATTTACCTGACTATCTTAGACATACAATAAGATTTTAGGGATGAGAGAGTTATTTCTTGATTTATCCTACTTATAACACCACAAATAATCATCCTGATGGTTTACATAGGTTAAATACTTTATTAAATTTAACATACAACTATTGTCATATATCAATAGACTTCCATGCCATTCACGTTTCTTCTTTCTAGCCTCAACCTCACTTTATTTTTGGATTGTCACCCTACATTCCTTGATTAATACCTATAGCAACACAAAGAGTGCTCTATCTATAAATTCAAGATAATATTCAATGGACCATATAACAAATAAAAATCCATATACCTTTCATGGGAGACTAAACATACACAAACAACTCTTGTTTATTAACTTGCATCATTCTTTTTGTTTGTTTGACATTCGACACTTGTACAGAGCATTTTCATTTACTTGAAATTGAACTAGTTACATACAACAATTTGTGAATTTTTCATAAATTATCTATGTTAATTACTACATGTTGATTACCTATAACATTTAGCTATGTTGATTACTACATGCAGAATAATTAACTACAATTTGTGAATTGTTTTTCAAAATTATCTCTAAATAATTTTTGTAATTATGTGGCAGGTGGAATTAATATTACAAAACATGGGGAGTGTTGTAGAAACACGAGAGGAATTCTATAAATTCATATGGAAAAAAATATACTAGAAGAGCTAAATGTGGAATGTCAAACAATTTACTAGATCGCATGTGTGATGGTCACTTCCATCAACTGGGAGGGGCTTGGATGCACTGCAAATTTCATCTAGCCTAATAGATTTTGATAGGTGAATGTTCTTATGAATAAAAACATGGCATATCCTTCGTACTACATTCCTATGATAAGTTATGAGTACGTGGCATTCATAGACAAGCTTGATACTAATTTTTTCATGCATTGGTCATATAAATAGCCAGAGGACAATGCCATTTTACTCAATGTGTGGGATACTCCTAATGCCATTCCATGCTATTTGAGGCCCTTCATTAAGAATTTATTGCCAATAAATGTGTCTAATGATCTGGATCTATTTGTGCATCTAGATCAAGTAAAAAATATATTCATTGGTGTGTAACTACCATTTTGAGTGCATTTTGAACTGTACATCATTTGAAATAACCATTTTGATTCATCCAAGGTTTATCCAACCCATCCATATGCATTATTGTGAAAGAGGTACACAATCTCCCACAACATAGATTCTCCTCTCATCCAACTGTGATGAAAGATTTCAAGAATAGAAACACCATATTTTTTCACAAGTGTTGTAGATGATGACAATGAAGGTGACTACAATCCATCAGATGATAGTGATGGTTCTAAAAGTGAATAGAACAATTATATAGAAATGTCTTTCAATATTGATAAACAATTTTTAGTGTTATAATTGGTTCTGTTTGAACATGTTTAATTTATATCTAAGTAAAGTACATATTTGTTTGTTTATTACTTGAAGTTATGATTCTAACTAATATCATTCAAATTATACCTTCACTTTTGCATGTAACCATATTGATCCAAAATCTGCTAATTTTTTACCATAGGTCTGTAATACTATTTGATGTTTTCATCAATGAAGAAAATGATTTCCTCAATGAAGAAAATGATTCCTCAGATGGAAAGGAGTTTATAATGTTCTTTTATATATGTTTTTGTGATGTCTTATATAAAGTGAGTGTTTATATATGCTCTCGAGCACTTTTTCCATGACTGTGTATGAAAATGCAGAAGTATGCAAGTCATTCCCTACAGGGATATTCACATTATGAAGGCATATTTACATTTTTTAGTTCTTGTTTTCATTTTATTAGTTGTCAGATTTTGATGCATATTGTGGTGAGAAACATAATAATTATGTGTATTATTTATATTGTATTTCCTTATTCACCTTATTCTTTCTCAGGTATGTAATTCTTTTAACTTCTACATTTGATTCTCGAAGATCATGATAAAATCACCAAATGACCCAAACTATGTTAGAAAACCATTTTACACTACTTATCTAACATTGAGACACTTCAAATAAGATTGAGAGTCAAGAATGAAGCAAACCTTCAATATATGTTCCCTTTTAGGTCTATTTTGCCTTGTAGATAGTCAACTTGTAAATGAACTTTTTTGACATTATAAAACCTGCAATCACATAGAACTCATTATAAAACCATTGTATGGTGATAAAATAACATTAAAACACATTTATACATGATTTGGAGTCAAAATATATTTCTAAACAACTATTTACCATAATTATATAGGTCTCTTAACATGCACCTAATGAAACTCTAAACACAGTCATTTGTTCATTCATAAATAACTTAAATACAAAAGATAAAGTAAGCAAGTGGTGGAAAATAAACATCAATTTTGTAGATTAAAATCAAAATAAGCATGTGTTTCAATTTATTTCCATCCAAAGTCATAAGCATACATGGAATACCAGACACATAAGTCACTGCACACAAGTAATTATCAGTATTCATGTATGGAATACCACATCTATTGGGAAACATCCCATTGGCTTGTGAAAATAGGATATTAAAATTCATCTTCAAAATTTAATGTTGGTGATCATATATGACAACTATTCCTTTGCGCTTTGATTTCATGGCCCACGCAGTCTCTTCCCTTACATCACAGAGGGCTTTTATGTAGGCATGGCTAGCTTCTAGATTGAAAAAATATATTTTACCATCCATCTTCCCATCCCTCAGTGTGAGAAGTGCATAGTTCAAATTCTAGACCTCTCTTGTCTTCTCAACCAATGTAGTTTCCAACTTCATAACCTTTGCCCTTGTTCCATCAAGAAGCTTAGACAAAAATTGGTTTTCCCTCTCGAGTGATTGTTTTTTTAAATCCATTAGTGATAATTGCAAACCAATATGTTATTAAGTGCCCATTATGTTTTTGGATCTCACCATTATGAGAAGTTATTCCATGTCCTTGGAAAATTGTGAAGACACATTCTCTTCTAAATTTTGGACTGTATCTAAAAAGAATACATGTGAAATTCAATGATAACATTCAATATTTTCACCATTGATAAGCTAAAAATAATTAGACATAAATGAGGGTCCATGAGAATATTCAAAATCTAAGAGCATCCAATTTTTTTATATTATGAATAATTTCCTTACACAGAGTTTTCTAACTTAATGAAAACATTGAAATCATTATATTATCCCAATGTTGACAAATGAGAAAAGTGGGCAATTGAAATGGATATTGCATATTATAATGGATAATGACAAATTTGCAAATTACTTTGAAACACCAAAATCTAACAAAGAATACCATCACTCTTTACATGTGCCATGGTCATTCTGATGTATTAGAGTGTTGCCCCATTCCTTCTTGCCCTTCCTCCCCTACCTTGAACCATGACCCATAGACATTAACAGTTGTTGTGTCGATTTCCTAAATAGACAAACACATTATATGAGATAAAGGAATGTTAGAGATACAAGCCATGCATTCAAATCCTATATTTCACTCCTTCCAACCATGGTTACTTTTATAGAGACATAAAGACATGCAAACATGTGGACTTTGACACCAACATTTGAAATAATGAATGGAGAATAAGGTATACCCATGAACATGATATATCACCTATCAACACCATCACATACCATACACAAAAAATATATGATGATTACATGGGAAAAACATTGCATCATTTAACAATGCATCATTGTGCAATACATCGATAAATGAAAATTAATCACCAAACCATTGCTTAAGTCATATATAAATAAAAAAGCTATGTATTCAACTCAAACCATAAATGAAACAATTGTATTGAAATCTCTTATCAAAATAATATGTTTGACCACACATCATACATTTCAAACATATAATGCCAAATTAAATGTATATAAATAATAATGTCTAAGGCAGTAGCCATAAGTAAATATCAATGTTCACGCCCTAGCCATTAGGCCACTTGAAATGGACAAACAAGTGGAAACGGTCATCCACATGAATGCATGTATATGCAAATGTCACCTTGGACACCTACATTGGAAAATTTGCATTTTAGAAATCTTGACAAAAATCAAGAATAAGACACCAAAATGAAGTATAAACTTATCAGTTTTGGTAAATAAGAAGTAATTATCATACCTCCTAAACATGTTCCATCCATGCGTATGACTATGCAAATTCATCTCCAACAAAAGCCTATATGCAATAATAGTATACAACACTATCAAAATATTTAAAGGCATGGTTGAAAGAAAGGTAGGGGGAATAAAGAAGAGTACATATAATAAATAGTCATCATAATAAGTACAATATCAATTTGTTAGACAACCTGTCATGTGCACTTTCATTTGATTATGCCCCCCTCCTCCTAGACAAACATATCTACCATTTTGCAAATGAATTTCTCTCAAAGGAATGTGATCATCATCACTAGAATGGATTTAAGGGTCATCCCTCTATAATCACAATGGTGATTTTTGTATAAATATCAATGTTAATATTAAGTTGAATTGAACTTAAATTTAACTTCATGAAAACTGATTAGTAGAATGCATTTAACATGAGGTCCATTGCTGCATGCACCTTGTTATTGCTCCATCTGCTATCTTTCTTGCTCCATTTATCAATTATATTCTCTTCACTAAATGTAGGCTTCCCTTCTTCATGTTAAGTTTTCACTTGAATCATATGCACCCATCTCATCATTGATAGACTTCAAGGTTATCTCAATAAGATAACATAACTCAAAGACATTATCCCTAACTAGCCATGATATTTCCATCCTATCTCTCTTTCTAATGCTCTAGTTTTTTAAAGAGTCAATCTATTGGCCTCCTTTCAGTTTATATTTTCATGATTTCTCTTCCCTTCGACTTACATTTCCCACGATGGTGAGTATTAAGTATGTCTCATGACCAAAATGGATGGCCACCATCATCTCTAAATGTGTCATGTTGCCTCAACAAACAAAGGTGCAAATTTCACCTCATAATACCCTAATCCTTGATAATGTACTCACCTACATACTGGCATTCAACAAGAGATGTGAGGTTAAAATCATAAATCAATAAAAAAATTATAAAATAATCAAACACAATAAAATGATAAAAACATAAACCAATAAATAGAAGATAACATCATCAAAGATAATCAAATCTTATTATAGCATTTAGTTCCTCCTCCATTTCAGATTATGAAGCATCCAAAATCTAGTGACCATCATCATCATCGTTAACATCCTCATCATCATTGTCATCAAGGTCATATGACTCGACCTCCTCCTGCCACATAGGTTGACATATATATGTGACTTCAAACATATATGGAACAACAAACATGTATGAGCATGGAAAATGAAAGAGAGTACAACAAATACACACATTTATAGGGATGAAGTCATTATGCAAGTGACTATCACCCAAATCCACATGGCTCCACTCCACCCTTCCAACTAAAACACAACATAAAAGAAACATAGAAAAACATATGGTGTGTCAAAAGTATTCTGATTTTGATTGTTTTAAGAGGGAAGAAAGAAACATTATTTAGCATGAGGAGTAATCAAACATTAAGGGCAACCAAAGGTTTCCATACATCTCTTGAGAAATAATCATTGGGTGCTTTAGGGACAGCCTCTTCTCCTTCGGTCTGTTCCACCCCCTCCTCCTGCAATATTAAAAAAGATGTAACAAATCAAAATACAGATGCAAAGTTCATAAATATTGAGCATTTTACATATGCTGAAAGAATATTCAATTAACCATTGAAAATACATAGACCATCAATAAAATTACCTATGGTATCCCCTTATCTGCATCTCTATTTGGTAAAGAATTGATCTAGCACTGGGATTTTACCCCTAGTTGTTTGTGGGAAGGGGATGGCTATCTCATAATAGTGGGAATACCATCCCTAATGGTTGATGCTCCATATAACTTCTTTGTTCAATCTTTGAGGGGGTGAGGGGAATGTCTAAACTGAGCCCTTACACATAATGAGGACTTCTAACTGACTTCCTTCTCCTAACACAATGCATGTCACAATAGATTAGCATAAAAAAATACAAGTCAAATTCACCTTCAAGTGCAGTAGCTAAAAATTCATGCCATTTTTTTGGTCTCATCATAAAGTTCTTTAAGGCAATCATCTAATTCCCACTCATCCATCTTAGATCTAGATTAGTTAACATTCATAGTATTAGTTTCCAACAAACAAAAATTTGCATTCAAACAAGTTAAGAATATGCTTTACAACACTAACCCTTACCAATGAACTAATTAAATAAATTACCATAAAAGTCACCACA
This sequence comes from Torreya grandis, assembly GCA_037957365.1. Taxonomy (NCBI): domain Eukaryota; kingdom Viridiplantae; phylum Streptophyta; class Pinopsida; order Cupressales; family Taxaceae; genus Torreya; species Torreya grandis. Next base: position 441,997 of record JARHVA010008033.1, on the reverse strand, counting down.
AGAGTAAAATGGTGTGTCGGTGGGAAAGATAATTTGAGTAGTTGGAAACGTAACATAGCAGTCATAGAATAATTATGGTAACCACTATTCATGAGATTGACACCCTATATTGAAAGTATATATTATGAGTCTCCAACAAGGAAATGTACATATGAGAAGGCATTGCATTTTCTCTAGATAGTGTAACGTTCCAAAGCAGAGATTATCTTTTCACATTAGTGAAACATAACATACCAATTCATTTTGAAACAATCTATATAATATGGCAATGCCTCATGCAGCGATTCAAAGACAAGTTAATCGAACATTTGTATGTAGTAGATGAGATAGATAAAATTTAATGGATACATTACATTTTGAAAACTTCAAAAGAACCAAAACATGCTTGTTGTAAATTTCAAAGGTTAGCAATAAAATTTGTGAAGCTTGCAATTTCAAGTCCATGGAGATTTTATGCAACAAAATTAATTTCAGTTACAGCTTCAATAAAAGAGGTTGATGCCAATATTTAATAAGCTCGGTGAACATTTTGAATGAAGAAGTCAAAAATAATAAGTATACACTATATAGTAATATGGGAATAGAGAAAACATGGATTGACACACTCTTACAAAGTGGAAGTCTACACAAACACATGAAATATGATAAGAGTAACCCTTTCAATGTAATTAAAGGCACATATACATGATGACCCCATCACAAAGAATTATGAAGCTTCATCCATCCACACACCTCATAAATAAGAATAGAGTACATTTAGGCACTTGCAAGCATAAATACACATGTAATGATGAATAAAATCACATCCTTTCAACATTATCTATAGAATAAGGATACACATACACAACACATATCAAATTATATTTATTTATATTTTTTAGTATTTAATTGGGAGGTTCCAACATCTTTTCAACATTATCTTTCGTGTATTAATATAGATTAAGGAGACACATACACAACACATATCAAATTATAGACACTTAATCTCCAATTGATAACAGAACATTGATTCTGTATAAATCCCTAATTATTACTATAAAGGTTATCTTCCAATGCATGTTGTATAACTCAAAGTAAAAACATGTTCAAATATGAAGTTCTAGATTTACGCTCATGTCATTTGTCACAAACATAGAATCCATTAAAATGAAACTTCTTTGGTATATATTTCAACATAAACTCACATTATCAAGGAAACTAAAGACATGAGATGAAGGATTTCTCTTTTATTCATACTTTTGAAAATTATTTATACAAAAACACTTTCTCGAGATAATTAGTGACAACAATTTTCAAATTGTTTGCATTATCAACCTCAATTTTATATTTTGATCCTTTCAATGATGTCTCAATGTTACAAATGTTAGCTCAATTCAAGAAATTATCCCTCTTCATATGACAATTGAATAATATGAGTTTCTCACAGACCATGTCACAATGTTTTTAATGAATAAGTTCTATGGTCATGGCTAACAACAACAATCACTCCACCCAGTCCTTCAATGCATCACTTAATTTTAGTGTATGAAAACAATGATTGCCTATAAAATTGTTTATCTCTTGTCCATGGAAAATTAAGTCTTTTTGGTTCCTGTGGTCCATCTTGGTGTATGTAATTAGAACATGTTCCTTATTTTTTAGTAATAAATTAATGAAAAAATCACATTGGAATTTATGCTGCACATGCTTACAATGAGGTTAGCCTCTAGTAGCAACCATCATAACCTTTTAAATTTTATAATGTACCTCATCTAGCTCCCTAGAATCTTCAGGGCCTTGTGAGCACTAATAGATGTATTAAACATAAATAAGTTATGATATCAAAAATTATTCCAATTCATATTTTTTACAAAATTTTATACATGGAACTACACTTACATTATGTATTGGAAATATATATTATTCTTAAAAAATTTAAAGTCAACTAACACACAATTGAATTTACTATCTTAGATACAAAAGTTGGTGGGATACCCTAGTCTCTTACATTCACCATT